>NMUG010013774.1:0-10028 GCA_002855965.1 Monotropa hypopitys
ATAACCTCTGGCATAACCTCTGCGTAACCTCTGCGTAACCTCTATAACCTCATCGGGTATTCACATCCTTCAAGCCACGGGACTTACAAAGTAATTCAAAACTCCTCCAAAATGACATAAACAACCTCAAAAACACAAAATACTCGAAAAACAACATTAAACGCAAATATGTACAATATAAGAGTGAATAAGCAATAAAACATGATAAAAATAGGAGAAATAGACGCGCTAAATGTGCAATTTAGTGTGTCTATCACATGGCATCTTAATAGAAGTACTAGAAAATGATCATATCAACAATTGTGAACTGTATTGTGGAAACGAAACACGAATCAAAGATGTGAAAATCCATTGAAAGTGGTAAAATTCGTAATGACATAAACTGTACCCCGTCATGCTTGATGATAAGTTGTGAGGCCAAGTGTGCGGTGTTAAAAGCATAAAATTGTACCCTGGTGTGCTTGATGATAAGCTCTAAGGCCAAATATGAGGTTTATGGACTTGTTATCAGGTCTTTTGAAAGGTGGATGCACTATAATAATGGCGATATATCATGGATCCAACGACCGTTGACCGAGAGAATGTTGAGATCTAACCATCGATTAATAAGACCTATACTAAAAAAGAATTCAAGGAAATTTGCCTTAAATATGAAATAAGAGAAGTGGTACATTAGGTACGAGTTGCATGACACATTAGCGGCCTATCATGCTTGTATGTTTATTTATTTTCTTCTCATGTGGATTTCTATATACTATCTATGATATCTAACATATTCTTGGATATTCCTTGTTGTTTTATGTTTGCAATTTATATCCAGATTTGGGTGCTTAGCGAGTTCACTACAAGACAAATCGGGTTCTATTTTGGGTATGAGTCATGGGAGTTACTCTCCTCTGTTGAGTCCTTATTCTATTTTACTTTTAATGGTTCAGATTATAGTCCGTAAGTTGGTGTCTGATTGGTTTTGGATAGGTACATTGTACTACTTGTGGGAGTCAATTATGGACCTTGATATGTGTCTAGTAGTGCTTGTTATGAGTACTTTGGGATTTTTATATTCTGAGATTTTATTTCATTTTTTTACTGCGTGATTCGATTTACTGTGATTATGGCTATGCATGTGGATATTTGGTGTGTCTTGACTATTATGTTTAGTTAGGACTCCATGGTCGAGTGATCTTTATGTTGTCATTCTGAAAAGGGTCTTGATAGCTTGGTATTAGAGCTCAAGGTTGTGAGATTATGAGTTGAGAATGATTTGAGTTTTGTAAAACTCTGATATAAGAGTGGTTTGAGGTTTAGATACTCTATGCAGTGAGTGATTTTAAATTTTTGTGTGCTTTTGGATTGAGAGAGGCTTGATGCTATGAGATTTATGATGTGAGAGTCATAGGCGGCGAGTGGTTGTATATTCTGGGATTATCATGAGTGTCACTTTGACACCCAGACAACTACCTTAAACTCCAGTTTCAAAAGTGCATAATCAACATATTTTCGAATACAAGGTATTTGAAAGTTAATTGGAAAGCATGGTATATCGGAATACCGGGTCTAGGGATAGTTCGAATGGTTAGTGGTTAGTCTTTGGTTGTTTTGTTTTTAAGTGTTGGTCATCGGGAATCAGTGATAGAATGGCTTAGTAGTGAATCCTAGGGTATTAGACACTTATATGTTGATTTTAGTTTATACAGTTACTTGTTATGTGCTATATACTATGTGTTTATGCTACATCGTGATAATTGTTTCAACATGATTTTGTTATAGATCTTCCTAAGAATGTGGCTTCTAGTGATTTTTGTAATGTAGAAGTGGATGAGGCTAATCAGCTCTACAATTTGGATGATTCATTAGTATTTAAGGACATGAAAGAAACGTTTATGAAATTGAAGAAAGGAAATATGTCAGTGAATTAGTATGAGGTTGGATTTTTAGAATTATCTCAACATGCTTTGGAGGAAGTTGACTCTATCACGCTCTACAAATTTTAATGCGGTTGTTAACCGTTTTAGAAATTATATTGTTTAGAATTTCGGCTTAAATAAGTTCTTGGGTACCTAAAATATTCATTCCAGCGTAGCTAATGCGAACGCACTACTTGGAAGTACCGTTGGAACTTTTTGAATTCATTTGGATTGGTTCCAGGCTTGTTGGGATGGTTGAAGATCTCCCTAGTAGCAAATTCTCAATTTTGATGCATGCTGCATCGGTGCAGCCATTTGGTGCATCGGTGCAAGAGTGCATTTTGGTCTTGCATCGGTGCAAGACTAATGCATAGAGGGTCTGATGGCTTGTGACTCCAGGTACATCGGTGCAGCTTTGGTTTGCACCAGTGTAGTAAGGGGTTGTATCGGTGCAGATTTTGGTTTCACCGGTGCAACGGGCAGATTTCAGTAGTCTAGGAGAGGGTTGCACCGATGCAGGTTTTGGGTGCACCAGTGCAACTGCTGTTCTGTGGATTTTCATTAAGGGCAAAATTGTAACTTCACTAGGGGTCCTATATATGCCCTTGGTCCGATTTTGGGGTTCTCTTTGCCCATTTCTAACCCTAAAACTCTCTCTCTACCTCCCTCTCCCACCCTCTCTCACTTGTCTCCTCCATAGCTCAAGATCCATGGAGTTTTGGAAGTTTTGCGGAGTATTAACGACGACAGCCTCGCTCTCCTCTCTGCGGTAACGTGCTTAGATCGTCTCGACTCGATAAGTCTTTCTCTTCCTTCTCTTTCATGGAGTTTGGGTTGCTCATCTAAGGCTTTTGTCTTCTCTAATGTGTAGAGCATCACGAGAGCTTCGCAGCGGTGAGCTTGGTTCACACCGACCATGGAGGTTTTCTGGCGACTTTTCTAGTGAGTGTCACCGGAGCTCCGACCGAAGTAGAGTTTTCTATCACTCTCATTTGTAATGTTGGCCTCCTTAATTCCTTCTAAATTGTTTTATGAAAATCCGTAGAATTGGTGCGTTCACTAGATTAGTATTGATGGGTCATCATTCACTCTAATTGGTCGCGTATAGATATGGTCTAGGGTCTCGATGTACTCCCTAGGATGTTAATCTTTTGATTTGAAGTTCAATTTTGAAAAGCCCCAATCTTGTGGAAAATGAGTTGTCGTCTTATAAAATTAAATTAGTCAAAGTACTTGTTTTGGATTTTCCTTAGGTGTTGGTGGGTGAAAACAAGGTTTTGACACATTTTGTGGAAAATCAAATGATTGGAACATTTTGTGAATAAACGGAAATGTTTTGGAAATAATGGAAGAAAGGTCACATTTTGGGATGACACGTCGACTAGGAGGTTGTTTGCCCTAGGTCGCACGGAATGATGGAATAAAATAAAAATGTGACACTTAACTCTATACGGGGAAATTGAGTTGGCTATACTATTCGTGTTACTTACCTTGGGTCACTGTTTAGAGTGGCACATGACATTGCGCAATGGGGGTTTGACTGGACCCTCCCGGTGAGCCGGGGAAAACAAGAACTACACGAAATAGGGTTGATGAGCCCTTATATAGAAATAGCCTTGGATTTCATTTGGTGATTACGATCATTGTGATGATCTTGTTGGACTTGAACAATATCGGTATGTGGGACTGAAATGAATGGATGACATTGGAATTAGCCGAAACTCTACCTAATGATTTATTTTACCCTTATTGTTCTATAAGGTGTGGAATTAAAATAACTAGTAAAGCTTGGAATTAAATGTGAATTTGGAACACATTTGAATAATGGAAAATGAGTTTTTTACTTAGTGTGTTTACGACACTTGGACATAATTCCCTTTTGGCCTTGTCTAGGCAACTTTGGAAAGATGTTGGTTATACGCTCTCTACTCTCGAGTCTTTTGGAAAGATAATACAGTTGTTGGTTTTAAAGGTTTTGAGATCCATTGCATTGTATCATTTACATTCCTTGCATGATCATACACGTTCACCCCAATATTATAGATGTTTGGAGATAGATTATCTCTACTAGACGGTGGTGCCTGACCCTCTACTTTTGTAGGACCTTTTTTCCATGACTTGGAGTAGCTGCTGGATCCTTCACTAGACTCGAGGCTAGACCGAACTATAGTTCGATAGGTTGTTCTCCTTTTAAGTGATGTATAGTTGTTTTACTTTTTTGTTGGCCACCTTGTACAGGATTGTCTTATAAAATCCTATTTTGGCCTTTTCTTTTAATTAGGGCACTGTTGTACATGGTTGTGTTATAAAACCCTATTCGCCCCTTTTATTTGTATTTCATTTCAGTAAAGGCGGGCATTGTAATAGTTAGTGCGATGGGTAGTGTATTGTAAATGTTAGTGTTTCACCTTCTACGTTGACACTCTTTACCCATTAACACTCTTTATTTCTACTTTTGTAAAAAAAATATATGTTTCAAAATTGGGAGTGTTACAGTTGGTATCAGAGCACTCGTTCCGATTTACCTAAGACTTTGGGGGAGACTTTTAGTCTCAATGAGCGCATTGTTTCTTATGTGTAGCTCTGGGGGATTGCATTTAAGGTGCATAATATGTGTATCTAGGCATTGAATGTGTGTGCATTGCATGGATCTCATAAACAACAAGTTTTTATAACTCGAATTAATAAGATGGTTTAGAAATTCGTGGTGTCTACTCCTTCGAGTTGGTCTTGTTGTTGGTCTTTTGGAATTTTGATCAAATTCTTATTTATATTGAGGTGACTTTCGAGCCTGTCTTGGCATCTATTAGAGGATCTTGTGGGTATTTGACTTCTTTGATCCGATAGTATCCTATGGGTAATAGCGGTGAAACCTACTCTAGCATAGTGAACTGTTTAGAGTTCCTTGTTCTTAGAGCATGAATGAGTTTCTTCGATAACTCTGGTGGTGATTTGACATCTTGTTCCTCGATATCGATCGTGGGTGGATATAGTTGTGGCTTGTCGAGTCTATTTCGTCGTAGGAATCGAATTGTTGTTGTTGTCGTCGTGGCTTTTTAGCCTATCTCTAGTGATGGACGATGGACTTTGCTGCAGTAGGTTGATTGGTTCTTCTTTGCCCTCCTAGTGAGGATGATGATCTTACGTGTGGTTGAATGATCATTCCTTGAGTTCTCCTTTGTGGTCTTAGACGAGGTTGTTGTTGGCTCCTTATTGTAAGAGTGATGTCTTTCCTCTTGGTGACATGTTTGATAGTTGTTTCTGCGACTGAGAAGTGGTAGTGCTCTTGTGATTGAGCCTTGAATTCTATGTTGCCTCGTGGCATTGATTGTTGGAGTTTGTCGTTTGCACATTTGGGGTTGATTGTCTGTTTGTGATCGAGTCTTTACTCCCACTCCAGCAATGTTGTAGGCTTTTTGTTGGATAGCCTTATAGTTAATGGTTGTTCACCTTTAGGATTAATTTAGTCTCCCTGTCATGTCTCGTTCCTTGTGCGAGTTATGGAACCTTAGAATGATCTTGCTTGTGGGATTGTGATTGGTGGTTGCTTCTTGATATGTTAGCACTTGGTGGCCTCGCGATTGTAACTTCTTGGGAAGTGAGGATGTATTAGTATGGTAAGGCCTTGTCATGGCAGAGACTGGGTGTGGTTCACTTGAGATGTGGAGCGTCCTCGGGTTAGTAGATTCTTCTTGCGAATTAGTGCCAAGTGGTTGATATTAGTAGTGGTAGTGCGCTACCCTTACTTGATGTGAGAGTTAGCTTCGACTTGTGGTTTGAGGTTACTTGAGGATTTGTATTGTACTTAGTTCCATGCGGTTTGCAGTGCTTCTTGGTTGATTGAGAAGGATGAAGGAATTTGAATGTGGTATCTTGTTCATGTAGTAGCACTAAGTTGTGACTTGGGGTCATTCGGAAAGGGCTGAGTTGTGTTGGTCCACAATGGTTAGTAGTTCTTTGGTTATTTGGCTATTTTGGTATTCGGTTATATGGTCATTGGACTTGTTGAACGACTTGGGAGATAGCCTTGTGTTGGAATTGTCTCGATTGGTCAATTGGGTTTGTTGTGTAATTTGGGTGTTAGACCTACTTTTGGAATGCCTTGGTGTTTGCTCGATGAGTTGTTCTTGTGTTATGAGCTGGGAAAGTGGTTTGAGGATTTTAGTTCTCTCTTGATGTTTTGGAGTGATAATGTGTGTGTGACTATCTTGTGGTTCTCCCTAGAAGTGGCATTTGGGTTTCTTGCCTCGTTGAATAGTAATGTGTAAAGGAAAATGGTTTGGGGTTAAGAGATAGAAGTGTAGTGACCCTGCACGGTGACTTAGAGTTTGGGATGTGGATTTGAATTGAAGTCATTGTTTGGAAAGAGAGGAATAGAATTAGTTGATGAACTGAAGTACCGTGCGTTTGCTTGGGACTTGGAGACGAGAGTTAGAATTGTTTTCTCTTTGGTGTGAGGTTATAGGAGGTGAATAGTGACTTAATTGATTCTTTTGCTTTGTCTTGATTATGGAATGTGGTTAGCCGGATGTCTCTTTTTCTCAGCATGTCAAATTCCTCCTTATTCAATTCTTTCCATATCGGCGGGTGGGTGGCATTCCTTGGTTGTTTGTTAACTTTTCTACTCTCCTGGATCAATGTGCTTGACCGATGGTCTCTACTATCATTGTTGGAAGTGTTGTCATGTGCACATGTGTTGTATCCTAGTCATTGCTAGAATTCCTTGCTCGTCCGTGGTGTGCGGTTTGACTTCCCCTGTCCCTTGTTCGTTACTTGTTGGTGATTACGGAAGCTATGCATTGTTCAGAAAATCTTCTTGCTCTTTGTTTTCCAACTTTTGATGTTGCGACTGGCTTTTGCCATCTTCTTGTCGATTGTTCGTGGTACGTCTGCTGTTGTGGCACTTTTCGTAGTAGTGATGGGGTTCTTCTCGTGCGTAAAGAATCATCTACTTCGTAGAGTTTGTTTTCGGGAATCATAACCTTGTTTGGCGTACTCTTGTCTTGTGAGTTGTCTTCTTGCATTCGTTCTTGTTCGCCATGTCTTCATGTGACTCCAGATTGTTGTCGTATCCGTTGGCACCGTGTCCCTTAACGCTTGGACACTTCTGTTCTGCAATGTTGTCTCCCTTTGGAGTCTTGTTTGAGAGTGTGTTGTGGGATGGGATTGTAGTTGGTGTGATCGGTGAGACGAGTTCACTTTTGTGTTATCCAGTTGTGTTGCGAGTGTTGAGGTAGAATATATGTGTCTCTTTGAAGTCGACTGCACCGACTTGGATTGGGGTGATGTTTGTTATGACCGGTGTGCGTAGTCCATGTCATATGGTATAGGAATGACCATGAAGGATTGTTTTGAGAAGGTGACTGGACAGCACATCTCAAATCAAACTTATTAGTCATTCTGGTACCGCGCTAGGTGTGTGCGAGTTGGATTGTAAGATTTTGGTTGTTGAGTTCTTCCTTTAGTGGCATTGTGGTTGGTTGGGGTGTTTCGGGTGACGCAGTTGTTGTGTGATCATCCCTTGTAGCTTGCCTTGCTTTCAAATTCTCACTCGTATTGGTTGGATTGTTGCGATCTTGTTTGGGAATAAATCTCGACATTGTTTCATGCGTTTGTAGTGATGTGGTCGTTGTAGACATCCTTGAGGTGGTTGAAAATCATTCTTTTTTTATATAAATTCTAGAAAATATGTTGGAAAAATCGGAGTATATGTATCGTGTCTGCGTGTCAGCATCGTATCCGTACCGTATCTGTGTGTTGGTACCATATCGGTGTATCCTTGGCATGTCCTTGGCATGTTGGCATGTCTCTGATGTGTCTTTGGTGTGTCGGTGTGTCCTCGGCGTGTCCTTGGCATGTCGGCGTATCTGTGTCATATCTCTCCGTATTCTTAGCGTTTCGGCACCTTGATATCCTTCGGGTCTATCCATTTGGTGACATGGCGCATTCTAGATCTTACTGAAATTTGTCGTGGTGATATTCTTGCAGTTTGGCCCTTATGCCATACTTCTTGTTTGAAATCCTTGTTCTTGCTTGATCGAGTAGTTTGGAAATGAATGGATGCACGAAAATCGTTCCTTTGAAGTTTTTAACCCTTTTGAGGGTGATTTCTCTTGCGCAATCCCGGTTCTCCTTTGGCGTTTCTTGCATTGTGGGTATTTTCCAAGTTATAAGGAAGTTCGGTAGCATATTCGGTTTGAGATTGTCATTGGGTGTTCGTTTGCGGTGTTGCTTACGCATTAGAACCTCTTTTGCTATTGTTGTCGGATTTCATTGGGAATCCATGTGGTTTGTGCTTCGGATGTTGTTCTTCTCGGGGTATCGTGTCTCGATTCTTCTACCTTGAAATTTTTTAGGACGAAAGTTTTGTAAGGAGAGTAGTTTGTAACACTCCATAAATTTTAATGCGATTGTTAACCATTTTAGAAATTATATCATTTAAAATTTTGGCTTAAATAAGTTCTTGGGTACCTAAAATATTCATTCTAGCATAGCTAATGTGAACGCACTGCTTGGAAGTCTCGTTGGAACTTTTCGGATTCATTTGGATTGGTTACGGGCTTGTTGGGATGGTTGAAGACCTCCCTAGTAGCAAATTCTCAATTTTGATGCATGCTGCATCGGTGCAAGTGTGCATTTTGGTCTTGCATCGGTGCAAGACCAATGCACATAGGGTCTGATGGCTTGTGACTACAGGTGCATTGATTCAGCTTTGGTTTGCACCGGTGTAGGAAGGGGTTGCATCGGTGCAGAGTTTGGTTGCACCGGTGCAACGGGCAAATTTTAGTAGTCTGAGAGAGGGTTGCACTGATGCAGGTTTTTGATGCACCAGTACAACTGTTGTTCTACGGATTTTTATTAAGGGGAAAATTGTAACTTCACTAGTGTTGATACCCCATTTTGGCTCACCACCTGAAGTCAACCAAGTCAAAGCCGGAATAAATCAGTCAACTTCAGAACCGGCCGAATCGGACTCAGAACGGATCAAAACATATTCCCGGCATGTCTGAACCTTCTCACAAGCAAGACCGGCAACAAACACAGACAACTTATCGATGAACAAACGTCGGCAAAAGGCCCGAGAACATTTCTCTAAAGACATATTTTGAAAACGATGTGCGGTTTGCGACAAACGGTAAGAAGACACCGAAGAAGCCGACACACGACATGCACTCCGGGCCAGTATCAACCGAAACTCACGTGAATGTCTGAAATTCAATCTCTCAATGGAAATTCAACCGTAAAATAATTAACAAGAAATCTGCATGATCACCAAAGTCATCGGATGAAAATACGGTATTTATTCGGATCTGAACGTCATTACGTTCGAAGCATCAAAGAATGACAAGTCGGCATCGAAAATGTGCAAACCGATTTTTCATGGAGACTTGACCAAGAGACAAAAAATTACTGCAAGTCAGTTTCTACAAATTATCTCACGATGGTGAAACGAGCACAATCCGGGATATTCTGTGTGAGGAGGAAGGGTCGGAAAATAAGCGGCTCTTGAAGAATCGTCCGATTTCAGCGGCGACAATTTTAAAATTCATGATTCAAGCCAATAAAAATTGTGGCGACGTCAATTTCCTCAACAACGGGACCCGCGATGCCACAGAGCAGGCAGCTCGGAGAGTTCCGGTTCAGAGCAGTGAAGTATATGAAAATAAATGAAAATTAAAAGGAAATCCTCCCTAAAATAGGGAAAGGATGTTTGGAATTCGAATACATCATCCAAAATCATCCAAAATAGTGCCAAACCACCCCAGCTCCTATCCAAAGGGAGCTGGTCAATGATGACATCACTATCGCATCTATAGATGCGATAGCTTTCTATAAATAGATGGCCTCCCTTGGCCATTGGAAGAGGATCCAGAGGTGCCAAATTACTGTCCCAACACTCTCTCAACATTATGTTCCGAACAGAATACCTTTGTCATTTCCAAAAATCACCCTACCTAGCCTAAATCATGTCCAAACTCTCTTAAACATCATCCTAGCCATTTTCACCCAACCAAAACTACCTCAAATCAGTCCTCACATACAAAATCCAGCAACCAAAAACCCAAATCCTCAAATCCAAAATCCAAACAACCAAACAAACCATTTCCGATAAGCCGAAAAAAC
>NMUG010013775.1:0-10028 GCA_002855965.1 Monotropa hypopitys
TGCGAAGCTAAGTAAGTGTGAGTTCTGGTTATCCGAGGTGACGTTCTTGGGCCATGTCGTGTCCCAGGAAGGAATTCATGTTGATCCGTCAAAATTTGATGCCGTTGTTACTTGGCTGAGGCCAACTAACGTGTTCGAGGTTCAAAGTTTCTTGGGTCTTGCGGGTTATTACCGCCATTTCGTTCTTGATTTCTCCCGTATTGCGGCTCCGATGACTCATTTGATGAGGAAGGATGTTCGTTTCATTTGTAATGATGCATGTGAATCTGTGTTCCAAGAGCTAAAGGGTCGTTTGACTTCATCACCGATCTTGATTATGCCGGAGAGAGGTGTTGGTTACTTCGTTTATTGTGATGCCTCGCGGGAAGGATTGGGTTGCGTGCTTATGCAAAATAGAAAAGTCGTTGCTTACGGTTCTAGGCAGTTGAAGACGTACGAAAGGAATTATCCGACACACGATTTGGAGCTTGCCGCGATTATATTTGCGTTGAAGAGTTGGAGGAATTATCTTTATGGTGAAAAGTTCGAAGTCTTCTCTGATCATAAGAGTCTTAAGTACCTATTAAAGTAGAAGGAGTTGAATTTGAGGCAGCGTCGTTGGATGGAGCATCTCGAAGATTATGATTTTGAGCTTCAGTATCACCCCGGAAAGGCAAATGTCGTTGCTGATGCCTTGAGTCGTAGGTCTTGTCACCTAGCTCACATGGCCATTCTTGATTGGAAGAGCATTTCCGGCTTGGGAGATTTTGTTTTGCATGCCGAAGATCTTGAGGGTGGTGCCACTTTGTGCAACATGACTATCCATTCCGACTTATCTCAACGTATTATTAAGGTGCAAGCCGCAGATGATGAGGCCTCAAGATTTCATTCTCGATGTTCAGTTGGCGAGGCTCCTGTTGGTTGGGCTATTTTTAAAGATGGAAGCGTTCGCTTCCAAGGGAGACTTCTTGTACCATTACCGTGTCGTGAAGAAATTCTTCACGAATTTCATCATTCTCCTTTTGCTGTACATCCCGGTGGTGACAAGATGTATCATTCAGTTCGTTGTCAGTTTTGGTGGCCGGGAATGAGAAAAGATATTGCATTGTTCGTGATGAGGTGTTTTACTTGCCAGCAAGTTAAAGCCGAGCATCAACATCCAGCTGGATTGTTGCAGCCGTTGCCAGTGCCAGAGTGGAAGTGGGACCATGTCAATATAGATTTCGTATCGGGTTAGCCGCGATCACAGGATGGGAAATATTCTATTTGGGTCATCGTCGATAGATTGACTAAGTCCGCTCACTTTTTACCTATTCATTTATCGCAGTCTGTGGACTCTTTGAGTCGCTTGTACATTCATGAGATTATCCGTCTTCATGGGGCACCGTTGTCTATCGTGTCCGATCGTGATCTATGTTTTACTTCTCGCTTTTAGAGGAGCTTGCAGAAGGTTTATGGTACCGATTTGCACTTCAGTACATCTTTTCATCCACAAACCGATGAGCAATCGGAACGTACTATTCAGACATTGGAGGATATGCTACGTGCTTGCGTATTGAATTATCTTGATTCTTGGTGGAATTGCTTACCTTTGGTGGAGTTCGCATACAACAATAGCTATCAGTCTAGTATCGGTATGACTCCATTCGAGGCACTATATGGCCGACCGTGTCGTTCGCCAGTTTGTTGGACAGAAGTGGGATATTCTGCAGTGATGGGGCCAGAGAGTGTGCAGTTCATCACACAACAAGTCAAGAAGATTCGTCAGAGATTGCTAGCAGCGCAAATCTGGTATAAAAGTTATGCCGACAACCGTTGTCGTCCGTTATCGTTCGAAGTAGGTGATCATGTATTCTTGAAAGTGTCGCCTCGCTGAGGGACATCTTGTTTTGGAAAGCGAGGAAAACTAGCGCCGCGTTTCATTGGACCGTTCGATATCGTGGAAAAAGTTGGGGAAGTGGCATATCGTCTTGCATTGCCATATACTCTTTCAATTATTCATGACATATTTCATATTTCCATGCTTCGGAAGTATGAACCGGATCCTTCGCATGTCTTGGATTGGTCTACATTGGCATTGGAGGCCGATGTTTCTTATGAAGAACAACCGATTCATATTTTAGACATGCAAGAGAAGGTGTTGCGGGGCAAAACGATTGTGTTGGTGAAAGTCCTTTGGAGAAACCATGGTTTAGAAGAAGCTACGTGGGAAAGACGCGATGAGATGTTTGAGAAGCATCCAACTCTATTTGATTGAGGTAACCATTCTATTCTTTCTCCTTCTCGCGTTTCATTTTAGTAAATTTCGAGGACGCAATTTTGTAAGGAGGGGAGTTTGTCACACTCCATAAATTTTAACGCGATTCATATCCGTTTTAAAATTATATCGTTTAGAATTTTGGTTCAAATAGTTCATTGGGTGCAAAATATATCCGTTTTCTCGTATCGAGGGTATGTATATCGCTTGGGGATCCCGTTGAACCTATTCAAATTGTTCGGTGCTTGTTCGGGGCGTCTCGGGAGCGCCTTGGAGTCATCTTGCAGCATTTTCTGCATTTTGGTGCATTTGCACCGGTGTAGATTAATGTTGCATCGGTGCAAAGGCCTAGAAATGGTGCTGCACCGGTGTAGAACCAGTGCATGGGAGGTTCTGTTGATCTGGGCTTCAGGTGCATCGATGCAGATTGGTGCTGCACCGGTGTAGGGATGGTTTGGAACCTACTGCTCACTTCTGATGCAAGTTTGCATCGGTGCAACTTTGGCTTGCACCGGTGCAGGAAGGGTTTGCATCGGTGCATAGTTTGTCTACACCCGTGCACAAGACAATTTTTATATTCTGGGGAAGGGTTGCAGCGATGCAGAAAATCGTTGCACCGGTGCAACTGTTGTCTGGACAACATCATTAAGGATACACTTGTCTTTTTGGATGGGGGTCCTATATAAGCCAACCCTAGGTCATGAGAACTCATTTCCATCAGATTTCTTATCTCTCTACCTCTCTAAAACCCTATCTCTCTCAATCTCTATCTTCTCTCTTAATTTTGAAGCTCCTAAGGTGGGTTTTGGAAGATTTACGGAGTATTAAAGTCGTAGAGCATCTCGCAAGCTTCGCGTGGGTGGTCTTTTCACATGGTGGTGTGTTGAGCTTTCTTCAAGGGTTGTAAGTACAAATCATCCCAAGGTAGGGATTCTTAAGCTTTTGTATTCATGTGTGTTGTTATGTATTCCCACCCAAATCGATTTCGCGAAAACTAGTGTGATGCTCGTCTAGAACTATGTTTAACTTTGAATTGTTGATTTTCCTTGGTAGGAGTAGTTGTTAGCTTGAGTTAAAGGTTCCTATGGGTTCAATTTCATCAATTTGTCTCTTGGTATGAAAAGCCCCAATTTGTATTAAAACCTTAATTTTGTCTAAAGGTGGAAATTTGGGGAAAACGTCAATGGAACCTCAGTTCATGAAATTCACTTCATATTGATCAAATTAACATACGGAACCCTATGCAAAAAATGATAATTTGGCAATTGGCCTTGGAACACTTAAATGTGGAATGTGGAAAATGTGGATTGACCTTGATACTCTATATGAGGTTTGGATACACTTGAGTGGCTATGGATTCGGGTTGCTTACCTTGAGTCACTGATGGAGAGTGGCACACAACATTGTGCAATGGAGGTTTGACTGGACCTTCCCGGTGAGCTGGGAAAAACAGGAACTACACGATAAAGGGTTGACGAGGCCTGGTGCGGAACTAGCCTTGGAACTCATTTGGTTATCATTGTGATGATCTTGTTGTACTTGAACACTATTGGAATTATAATGAAATAGATGGAATCCTTGTAATGGAATGTCTTAGAACAATGAAAATCACACGTTGGATTACCTTGGAAATTTATGGGAAGTCTTAGAATATGAACGTTAATGATTGCCCTTCCTATTGGTAGTCACACTTCAATTTGAGCATACTTCTATGCATGCATCTCATATCGTTTTCCTTGTACATTGCAATCATATGAATCGTTTGTTTAAGTTTTCTTACTAGGCATTCGCCTAACCCTCTATTGTATAGGGAAGGAACCAGCGATGTAGCTTGATTGGATTCAAGCATTTGGATGGCATGGGAGCTTTGATCAAGTCTTGGATCATCACTCTTATCATATTTCGTTTTAGTATTTTGAAAGCTTTGTAATGATAACACCCGATTGTATTGTTTTTAAACTCATGTGTGTGATGGACTAGTAGAACTTCTTACTTGGTTTTGGGTGGGATGAAGATTAGTTAGACTTCTATTTAGCATTGCTCTATGCCTTGTTTTAAAAAAAATGGTTTAAATTTTCAGGGTGTTACAGGTTTCTTCATCATCACCTGGTTGTTTGCATATGTTAAAAACATTCATCTCCACAGTCATATTTCCAAATGTGAGTTGCATGACACCCATTCTACAATTTACCAAAGCATTGGCCGTAGCCAAGAACGTGCGTCCAAGAATGACTGGGATCTGAGATTTAATATTGACAACCGGTTAAGTATCCAAAACCACAAAGTCAAAAGGGAAGTAAGACTTATCAACCTGAACCAAAACATCTTCTATGATCCCTCTAGGTCTCTTTTCACTCCGATCAGCAAACTATAAAGTGATTGATATTGGTTTCAATTCTCCATGTTCCAAGGATTCATAAATGTGGTAGGAAAAGAGGTTTACACTAGTACCAAGATCAAGTAGAGACCTCTCAAGTTTCACCTCCCCAACGGTGATTGCGATCGTCGGACAACCCGGATCTTTGTATTTGGTAGGTGTACTTGATTGAAGGATAGAGCTCACTTGCTCGGTAAGAAAAGCTCTTTTTGAAACATTCATCCTTCTCTTAATAGTGCACAAGTCCTTTAAGAACTTGGCATAGGAGGGGACTTGCCGAAATGCATCCAACAAAGGAATGTTCACCTTTACTTTCTTGAAAAGCTCAAAAATTTCAGATTGGTGATTTAACTTAGGCATAGGCTTAAGCTTTTGAGGATATGGTACATGCATCGGACAAATCTCCTCCCTCTTATCAACCTTTCCTTCCAATTCAGAATTTTTTTTCTTCCACTACTTCCTTTCCTTTTTCTTCCTTGGGGAATTTTGATTTTTCTTTGTTTTCTTTTGGATTTTCCACTTGATTGTTCACAGTTTTTCCACTCCAGAGTGTTGTTATGGATTTCACATCTTCGAGATTCTCACTTCCAGAGGGAGTTCCTTCAGTGGAGTTTTGAGTTTTCAAATGGTGTTGTGGTTGCATGGGAAATTTTCCTTTCTCTTGCTGCAAAATCTGCACAACACTATTCAACTTTGTGATTTGATTCTTTAGTTCTCCGATGTCTTGTTTTGTACTTTGCATGAACGAAATTAATTGTTCTTCCAGATTTTTCCTGATTGGTTGATTGTAAGACATCGGAGGAGCATTTCCTTGTGAGTTTTGGTTCCCGAAACCCAGAGGATGATTAGGAACTTGTCCTTGGAAGTGGGGTTGCAGGTAACCTTGATGTTGGAACTGATTTGGCAGTGGAGGAGGAGGGGTTGTGCTTGTGCAGGATTGTCGCTCTTCCAGCTAAAATTCAGATGATTCCTCTATCCCGGATTGTAAGTCTCAGAATAGGGGGAATTATACGATTTTCGGAGCTGATTAGACTATTGCATGACAGCATTCACTGCATTTTGTTCATTCAAAATCTCCTTGAATGCAGGAATGGTCGGGCAATATTGGGTGCTGTGATTTCTTGAGTCACAAATGGTGCACAACTCTTCCTCTCTTGGCTTTTCAGCCACTTCATTCACCTTCCTCACTTCTATTTGTTCAATCTTTCGGGATAGGTTGGAGATCTTCGCATGGAGATCCTCTGACATATGATACTTCCCACTCGCACTTGATTGACTTGGACCACTACCCTTAGTCATGTCATTGGGATCTGAGACATCCCATGATTGTGCATTCTCCAAAAATGTTCAAAATACTCTAAAGCCTCATCGGAGTCCTTACTTAAGAACTCCACGTTGCACATCATCTCTACAAACTATCTCGTCTTAGGAGATGTCCCCTCATAAAAGAAGCTCACAATTTGCCACGGCTCATAGCCATGGTGAGGGATGGAACTCAACAAATCCTTATATCTCTCCCAGTATTGATAGAATGATTCATTTGGTCTCTCTGAAAAATTTTGGATCTGTTTTTCAATGCAATCGTTCTATGTGCTGTAAAAAATTTCTTGAAAATTTCTTTTAAAAGGTCCCATCAACTTGTGATTCACCTTGGTCTCAATGAATTGAGCCAAATCTTAGCCTTGTCTTTCAATGAGAATGGGAACAATTTAATATAAGCAAAATCCTCTCGTTAATTATGTTCCAATATCATCTTAACAATCTCCTTAAATTCCTTGACATGGAGATAAGGATTCTCATTCTTCATTCCATGGAAATGTGGTAGATGTTGGAGAAAATTAGGGCACACAACAAACTCTCTAGCTAGGACAGGGAGAAGGATGCATAAAGGCGTGGTTGTCCTAGAAGGATTTAGATAATCTCTGATGGTTCACATTTGACATTGTTCTTGATTGCTTCTCACATCCTCTTCCACATATTGATCATTTATTCGTGGATGATTATGTGCAAGCATTCCATTTCTACCATTGTTGTTTGGTATATTTTGAGGATTGGGTAGATTAATAGGTGGAATGTGCACGTTATCTTGTGGGTGAGGTGCATGATTATGGTGAAACTCCACATTTTGATGTTCGAATTATTCTTGGAAATTCGTATTTGCCATAAGAGGATCAGAATTTCTTCGAATAAGTCTATTATTTGAACCACGATTCCACATTTCAAAAGATTATTCCCTCTCTCTCCACTCCAAGAGCCAACAAATTACTTTACCAACTACTCCTACTGCAGAAAAGAAGACCAATAATGGCCACCAGAATTAAATTACAAAAAGAAGGATAGAGAATACCTTGATGCACGGCAAATTAACTCAGCAGCTCAGCGAATTTTTTTTCAACAGCTGTGTAAACTCCCGGTAGTTAACATTGGCTCTACCGGGAATGCACTTTAAACTTTCAACAGCCTTCCTTTTTATCTTGAACTCCCGGGAATTAAGATTTCGAATTCCCAGTAATTCCCCTTCCCGTTCCTTTCTTCCTCTGGGGCAGGCCTGTTCTTCCGAAATAGAAAGTCTATTTTTCCAGAAAACCAGGACTTAATCTTCTTCTCAGCTTTGGTTACTAAATCAATTCTCGGGAGTTGAATGAGCGTACTCCTGGTAATCCAGTGCTCTATCCTTGGCCTTCGAGGGCTTCAGAAAAACTTTTAGCACAACAGATTGTAATTCCCTGTAAAAGATAATGAGATTATCGGGAATACAAAGGTGCTTCTCTTGTTGACCTTTACTCTGTTTTTCCTCTGATCACGCTCTATTTTTTTCCGAATTTTTAAATGTTTTTGGATTTTTTTCCTGAATAACTGAACTAATGGATGCACTATTTCAAAGTAAAATCAAAATCAACGCCAAGTCCCTAGAAATGGTGCCAAAAATGCTTGAGTCTGATGATTTTCACAATTAAGAAACACACAATCTAAATCATATTCTCTAAAGAACACAATCAGATGGTGATTTCAAATGAATTCCTGAGAATATTGGAGTAAATCGAAATATGAAGAACTACCCAAGCGCAAGCAATTCAAATCTAAAGTGTCAATCAAGCATAATAAAATCTGGTAAGTACCAGGTCATTTTCCTCAGGGACTTGGTGGATTCAGAAATTATCTCAAAATAATGCTTAGGTATGAAATCTAAAGAAGAGATGATGAGAATTTGTTTAGTGTCCAGATTTTAGGACTATTTTCAGATAACAATTGAGAAAACTAAATCAATGATAAAATCAATAAAGGAAAATAGGATCTAATTCTCAGATCATTGGTAATGTAATCACAACACTCTCACTCTCTAGAATTATCTCATAATCATTCACCTAACATTAGAATGATTATGGAAGATGAGCATGAATTTCAATCAACAATAGAAAATAGGATCAAGAGGTTGATATGTGATGAACTCAATATTCCACTGAGGAATTAATCTCATGTAAGCATACGATGTGTCAATCAATAGATTGTCTACAAAGTATCAAACACGAAATTAATTCATCAAGTGATTTCTAAATTACACAAATCAACCTCCCATTCTTATTCAATGGATTCCGAGAATTGAGAGAGAGAGATGGTGCGATTACATTACCTCAGATCCTTGAATTAGATCCTGTGAGAATTAGCCACTCATGGACTCTAATTCTACTGAGAAACAATCAAAATTATCCAAACCCATATTCAAAGCGAAATTGAATGGAACAGTACTTCAATTCAAATGAGAATTCACCAATAATTGAGAATATAGTTCAGATGCAAAATTAAAACAAGTTTCTTGTGCTCGAAATTGAGATTGAAAGGAAAGAACAACAAGAGAAATCAGAAATACTCAGAGAAATACAGTTCACCTAAAATTCTACTCTTTACTCTACCAAAATCTAAATTAGCTATCTTCCGTTCTCTAGAAACTGAATCTCTTTCCTTTTATAGCTACCCTAAATTCTTCTCTTGAATTTGTTCTGGTATTTGCTTCCTTCAAACTCTACCTCCTATTCTTTCACCTTGACTTATATGACCCGCAAATAAGACTAACATGCCTGAGACTACAAAGACAAGTGTTAAGCTTGTTTTTCAGAAGAGAACTCAATTTTGATATTAATATGAAAACTACACAGATGAAAAGCTTAAAACACTGAATTCAAGACAAAAGTTAAGGGAAATGATGGAAATGATTTGCACATTTGAGTGCCAATCACTTTGGCTAGGTGAGAGAATGTGTACCTCAAATATTGAATGCTCCCCTCTAATTATAGAACCGTCGACGAGTGGACGATACACGCTTCAGCTCGAGTGAGCTACCCTTCAACGTCGTTGGATAGTGCATCTGTCCCCCCTGTGCGCCTGAGCGATCGGCCAACAGGTCGGCCTCCGACAGCGTCAGGTAGCGCCGCCTGACAGCATTGGGTGGCAGAAAAGCATGTCTGATGTGGTGTGCGAATCACCAAAAAGCTGACCTCCGTGTCAAGCGTGTGACTTCCATGCGCGCAGAATACGGGATGCTATCCCCCAAAAGAATCTTCATTGCAATCGAGACTTTTGTCCTGTCTGGCCGAATGGCACCCTTCAGCGCTGAGGTACTGTTGGCAGGGACTGTGTTGACCCTAGAGTTTTGATGATGTATTTATTACACAAATATAGTATTTATAAAATTATTTTTTAATTCCTTGAATGTGATGTTTAATTATTTAAATCCTTATTTAATCAAGGAATTTGATTTATGCTTGAATTTCATTATCAATCTTTATGATTTTTGATTAGAGGCTAAGAAATATTGGTTTCATTGTTTGTATATCTTTTTATACATTCATTAGACCCTTGTATGCCCTTAGAATAAATTTAATTCTCATTTTTGCCTTAAAATATTTTTATAAAATACTTGGAAATGTTTATTCAATCAAGTCTTTTATATTCATCATTTCCCAAGTATTTTTCCTTATGCAAAATGTAGAGAATTAAGTTACCTAAGCAAGGGTTCATGCCTCACCTCATTTGGACTTAAAACTTGCCCCTAAACCTTAACCGGTATGCAAACCAGTATACCGGGTGGTATGTCGGTCGGCATACCGGTCCCATACAGAATTGGTGCAATTTTGGGCAGTAGGTTTGTAACTTTATCAAGAACACATTTTTAGCCTAACCGGCATACCGGACAGTATACCGGCTGGCATACGGTTTCCCTACCAATGCTATACCGGCCTTTGTAAAAATATGCAGAATGTTGTTTTAAGTTTCAATTATTTACCACAATGCCACCCAATGGCTATAAATGGCTAGTTTCTCAATTGTGTCTATATAAACACTTATTGGGGTCCTTAATACCCCAAGAGAATTCCCCTACAAGTTTCATATTGACATCTCTCCATAATCTCTCTCACA
>NMUG010013776.1:0-10027 GCA_002855965.1 Monotropa hypopitys
CCTTATAGTGGCAGAAATGTGTGTGGTTCACTTGGGACGTGAAATGTCCTTGGGTTAGTAGGTTCCCATCGCGGACTAGTACTTAGTGGTTAGTGATGATAGTACTTTGCACTTGTTAATGCGAGAGTTGGTTTTGACTTGTGGTTTGAGGTTACTTGAGGATCTGTGTTGTACCTAGTGCCTTGCGGTCGTAGTACTTTTTGGTTGATTGAGAAGGATGAAGAGATTCGTGTGTGGTATCTTATTCTCGTGGAAGCACTAAGGTTGTAACTTGGGTTCATTCGCAAAGGGCTGACTTTTGTTGGCCCACTGTGGTTAGTGGTTCTTTGGTTATTTGGCTATTTGGGTATTCGGTTATGTGGTTTTTAGACTTGTGGAACGACTTGAGAGATAGCCTTTTGTTGGAATTGTCCGATTGGTCAATTGGGCTTGTTGGGTGATTTGAGAGATAGACTTGTTTTAAGATGTCTTGGTATTTGTGATGAGGAGTTGTTGTGTTATGAGCTGGGAAATTGGTTTGAAGAACTTAGTTCCCTCTTGAGATATTAGAGTGATAGCGCGTGTATAACTATCTTGCGGTTCTTCCTAGAAGTGGTATTTGGGTTTCTTGCCTTGTGGTTGATAATGTGGAGAGGAAATGTCTTTTGGTTGAGAGATAGAAGTGTGGTGGTCTTGCTTGGTGACATAGAGCCTTGGGGCGTGGACTTGACTTGAAGTTATTGTTTCGGGAGAGATTGAAAATTTCGTTAATGGATTGAGGTATCGTGTGTTTTCTTGGGATTTGAAGTCGAGAGTTAGAGTTTTCCTTTTCATTCTGGTATGAGGTTATAGGCGATGAATCGTGATTGGTTGATTCCTTCGCTTCGTCTTGGTTATGGAATGTGGTTGGCGGTGTGTCTCTTTTGGCATGTCAAATTCCTCCTTGTTCAACCTTTGCAGGATCGGTGAGTGGATACTGTTCCTTGGTTGTTCATTGCCCCTCTTACTCTCTTGAATCAATGTGCTTGATCGATGGTTTCTACCATCATTGTTGGAAGTATTGTCGCGTGCGCTTGTGTTGTATCCTAGTCATCGATAAGATTCCTTGTTCTTCGGTCGTGTGCGATTTGACTTCTCGTGTTTCTCGTTGGCACTTGTTGGCAATTGCAGAAGTTGTGCGTTGTTCGGGAAAACTTCTGGTCCTTGTTTCCTACTCGTGGTGTTGTAGCTGGCTTTCTCTGTTTTCCTATTGATTTCTCGTGAAGTATCTGTAATTGTGGCGCCTGTTGGAGTGGTGATGCATTGTTCATCTTGCGTTTGGAGAATCATCTACTTCGTAAAGTTTGATTTCAGGAATCGTATCCTTGCTTCGTGCCCTCTTGTCTTGCGGGTTTCCCTTGTGCGTTCGTTCTTGTTCGCTGTGTCTTCGTGCGAATCCAAATTGTTGTCGTATCTATTGGCGCCCTGTCCATTTGCGTTTGGACACTTCTATTCTGCGATGTTATCTCCCTTTGGAGCCTTGTTTGAGAGTGTGTTGTGGGATTGGAGTTTGGTTGGTGTGACCAGTGAGACGGACTTACTTTCGTGTTGTGCAGTTGTGTTGCGAGCGTTGGGGTAGAATATATGTGTCTCTTTGGAGTCGACTGCACCGACTTGGAATGTGGTGATGTTGGTCATGATCGGTGTGCGTAGTCCGTGTCATGTGGTGTAGGAATGAACATGAAGGACTGTTTTGAGAAGGTGACTGACTATCACATCTCAAATCAAACTTCTTAGTCATTCTGGTACCGCGCTAGGTGTGTGCGGGTTGGTTTGTAAGATTTTGGTTGTTGGGTTCTTCTTTTGGTGGCATTGTGATTGTTTGGGGTGTTTCGAGTGGCACGGTTGTTGTGTGACCATCCCTTGTGGCTCGTCTTGCTTTCGAATCCTCTCTCGTGTCGGTTGGATTATTGGGATCATTTTCGGAAAATAAATCTCGGCGTTGTTTCACGCGTTTGTGGTGATATGGTCGTCATGGATATCTTTGCGGTGGTTAAAAATCGCTTCTTTGCTTTTAAAAAATCCCGGAAAATATTTTGGGAAAATTGGAGTATCCGTATCGTATCTGCGTGTCGGTACCATATTGGTGTGTCCTTGGCGTATTGGCGTATCCTCGGTGTGTCCTTGGCATGTCCTTGATGTGTCAACGTGTCCTTGGAGTATCCTTCGCGTGTTGGCGTATCCGTGCCGTGTCCCCTCGTATCCTTGGCATTTCGGCACTTTGGTATACTCCCGGCACATCCATTTGGTGTTGTGGCTCTTCTTAGATTTTTTATGGAAATTTTTTTTGTGGTGGTATTCTTGCGGTTTGGCGCTTGTACCTTAATTCTTGTTTGAAAGTCGACGATTATTGCTTGATCGAGCGGTTTGGGAATGTTTGGGTGCGTGGAAACCATTTCTTTTGAACTTCTAAACTCTCTCGAGGACAAATTCTTTTGTGTAATCCCGGTCCTTCTTTGGCGTTTCTTGCGTTGTGGGTGTTTTTCAAGTTTCTGTGTGTCGTTCTTTTGAGAAAGTTTGGTGGTATGTTCGACTTTCGATTGTCGTTGGGTATTCGTTCTGCGGCGTTGCTTCCGGTCGAGGATCCCTCTTGGTGTTGTCGGTTCTTGTTGTCAATCCACTCGTGTTGGATGTGTCTCGGGTATTGTTTTCCTCATGGTATCGTGTCTCGATTCTTTTACCTTGGAAAGTTCGAGGACAAAATTCTTGTAAGTAGGGTAGTTTGTCACACTTCGAAAATTTTAATAAATTTCCATTTGTTTCAATAAATTCAATAAATCGAATATCATGTATCATCGGGGTTGCAAGAGCTTCATGAGGTCCCACGGTTTATATTCGAGTCATATCGAATGGGCTTGTGGCGATGGGAGCCTCCGACGCGTTCGTCGCGCGGTAACGACACATTCTGTTAAGGCGTCGAACCGTTCGTTGGTTGTCGAAATTATTTGGAAAGCTTAAGGGAGGTTGGGTAATGATCTTGGAACGTCTATCCGTTGTCTAGAACTTTGAGGAAGTGCCTGGGGCTGCGTCGGAGAGGTTCGGGATCCTTTCAGCGCGTTTCGAACCATTTAGCAGGTTCCCCATCCAGACGGCGAGGTGGCCCCTTCCGGACGAGCGATCAGCAAGGCCAGGGTTGTGCTTCAGGAGGCTTGGTCCAGACGAGGATGGGTCTCGTCTGGAAGGAATTGGGTTCTCGTCCGAATAGCGGGGAGCTCGTCCAGACGGCGGTTCGGGATTTTGTGTTTTAAGTCCGGGTTTCTCTCGTTTTGGCCGAACCAAACCCATCCTCTCTCTCTCTCTCCTCCGAATTTCTCTCAACCTAAACCCTATCCTCTCGCTTCTCTCTTCTCTAACTACCAACCCCATGGATTCAAACCTCTGAGTCTTCTTCAACCTTGCTTTCCTTCTTCCCCTCTACGCATCCATGGCCATGGATCGTCCATTGGCGGTAAGTTCTCCACTCTCTCCAAAACCTAAATTTGCTCTCTCTATATATATATATATATATTACATGGTTATTGGTTACTAATCAAAGGTTTTGGTCTTTGTAAACGTCGTAGAGCATTGCGAGGGCTTTGTGTTGGCGGGCTCGGTTCATGTCGGCCATGGAGGTTTTTCGGTGAACTTTTTCGGCGAACTTTTACGGCGAATGTCACCGGAGCTCCGACCGAGGTAGAATTCTCTACCCCTCTCATTTGTTATGTTGGTCACCTCAATTACTCCTTATTCGTTTTATGAAAATCCGTCGATTTGGTGTATTCGCAAAATTAGTGATATCGGGTCGTCGTTCTTTTCAATTGGTCGCGTATGAGTATTGTCTAGGGACTCTATGAATTCCCTAGGAAGTAAATTGTTCGATTCCGAGTTTAATTTTGAAAAGCCCCAATTTTGTAAAAAAAACATCATTGTCGTTTTGTAAAATCAAAGTGGGAAAATGGCTTGTTTGGGGATTCCTATGGGTGTCGGTGAGTTGAACATTGGTTGACACGTTTTTGTGGGAAATCAGACAAATGGAACGTTTTGTGAACGAATGACACGTTTTGGAAATAAATGGAACATTTTCGGAATAAACGGAATGTTTTGGATATAACGGAAGGAAATTCACATTTTGGTATGACACGTGACTAGGAGGTTGTTTACCCTAGGTCGCACGGAACGAAAGAATAAATTAAAGTAAATGTGATACTCAGTTCTATGTGAGGAAGTTGAGTTGGCTATTATTATTCGGGTAGCTGGAGTGTGGTACCTTGGGTGGCTTGTCTAGCACCCACGACATTGTGCAATGGGGGATTGTCTGGTCCCTCTCGACGAGTTGGGGAATACGAGGTATATGACACGTTTAGTGGTTGACGAGCCCCTAAACGGAATTAGCCGAAAACTCATATGTATTGATTGACACTTGCCCTTATTCTTCTATAGGGCATGGAATTGAAAATACAAGTAAAGCATGAAAGTAAATCGGAATTGGAACGCTTTTGGAATAACGAAAATGAGTCTTTTACTTAGTGTGGTTACGAAACTTGGACACGATTCCCTTGGCTACTTATGGTAGATGTTGGGTACTTTTACTTCTCTTTCTCGGGTCTTGGTCAGACGCACTACGTTTCACTGCTTTTACCCTTACGATGAGTCGATTGTGAAATATTGGAAAGAAAGTAAATGTTTTATAATATAATGAGATCCGTTGCGTGAGTCACATTACATTCCTTGCATGATCACATACTTTCACCCCAATATTGTAGACGTTAGGAGATAGATTATCTCTACCAGGTGGTGGTGCCTGACCCTCTACTTTTGTAGAACTCACCCTTTGACTTGGAGCCGCTAGATCCTTCACAGGGCTTGAGGCTGGACCGGACTGTAGTGATAGGTCATGTTTATTTTCAGTATTGTACCTTCCTTTCTTTTCTGTTGGCCGCCTTGTACAGGATAAATTTATAAATCCTATTTTGGCCTTTTCTTTCAGTTGGGGCACTATTGTACAGGGTTGTGTTATAAAATCTTTTTTGCCTCTTTTCAATTGTACTTCCTTTAGTAGAAAGCATGTATTGTAATAAGTAGTGTGATGGGTAGTGTGTGCGTGGTAGATAGCACTTTACTTACATGTTTGAATACTCATTGCCTACTTCTAACACTTCTCAAAAAAATATATATGTTCAAAATTTTGGGAGTATTATAGTACCGGTCCCCGTCGAGCAGTGTGTTGGGAAAGGGGATGGGTACTTGTCCCTTGAAAAGGCAGGTACCGGTCCCCATTAAGGTTTTTCTGGCGGTTTTGGGGGATTTTTCCCGGGGTTCAATTAGGGACCTAAGATGTGTTTGGATGGTACTAGGGGATATTTAAAGATTTTAATAAGTGGGTTTAAGATGGTTACCTATTCAGTGGATTAAGTTTTATGATTTTATCATCTTCTTGTCGAACTATATATTCATGCGGACTGAAATTGTAATTGTTTTGACAGGAACCAAGAGGAAGGCATTGAGGCCTCACTCAAGGGCAAAGAGAAAGTTTAAAAGATCGGTACTGGTGAGTGTAAGGATGTAGTATTTTTAGTTGTACGTTCACAATGTTATTTTAGTTAACTGTTGGTTATGACATGAGAAGTTAACGGTATCGTTATTGTGATTACCATCTGAATGCATGATGAGAATGATATATATAAACATGAATGCATGATGAGAATGATATGTATAAACATGATGGCATGATGTGACGATATGCATAGACATAAATGCATGAGTTGAGTTGTAAAGCATAATATGCATCTATATATTATGCATGCCTCTGTGGGACGGGTGTTGTTGTTGGCAATTTAGTAAGGCCAATGGTTGGCAACCAGCGTAAGTCCAACGGGTGCATAAGACGTACCCCAAACTTTAGTGCACAGGGCGTACGAACTACTACCTATAGTAGTAGCTATTTTCAGAGCATGAGATGCTCAAATCTTTTAAAAAAGGGCTTTGGCCAATATGTATAAAGTATCATGCATGAGTTGCATTGTGGAATGGAAGACATAACTGCTCATATTCATGATTTTCTGTCATTGATAATATTTGTGTTCTAGAAGTTAAAAATATTATATTCACACTCTATTTCCTTGTCTTTGGCTTGGAAATAGGTTCGGGTTAGCGGTCCACTACAAGGCAGGTGGTCATTGGAGGCTTGGCTGTGATTGAGGAGCTAGTGCCATATTGAGGAGGACTTTTGGAGGATTTTATCGTGTGGCTCTTCTTAGTTTCCTTGGTAAAGCTTTACTGCCCTTTGTTTCAAGGTCTGTTAATGTAAAAATTTTAATACTCAGCAGTTTCAGTTTGATGATTATTTCGTTTGCGATTTAGAGTTCTACAACACATTTGGGTTTTATGTTTGAGGTTCAATTGTTCTTGTTACTTTATTTTGGAAAATTCTACTTGAGGCTTATTTAGTAAAGAAGTTTAAAATTTTAAATTTTTGTGTATTTTTGGAGTTTGGGATGTTACAGTCTGTTGGAGCCTATCGAGCCTATCTTCTTCAATTTCTCGGGTGGGCCATCTTGTAGGTGCCATTTCTTAGGAACTGTAACCTGAAGCTCTGATACCAACTGATGCAGATTGGATATTAAAAATCCAACTGCAGCCTTTAATCAACGCAGCCAAAATGAAAAATAAAATCACAATCGAGATGAATCCTGATTAACAAGCAAGAATAGTAGAGGAACTCGAAACAGAGCAGCAGAAAGGGGATAAACAGAATGCTTTCGTTGATTCCCAACTGAATGCCGAAATTGATTCTCTTCTCTAACCTGTTGATTCGTGCACGAATGACCAGGATAAAGACTTTTCAATCTGTTGATTCCGAAGAATACCAGATTCAAGGATTCAAATACAATTGTTGATTCACAAAGGAATGCCAATCGGGAATGGGGTGAACAAGCAAACACTTGCAGTTTTTCTATTTCAATGTCAAAAGTCCTCTTCCACAGTTACATCACTGGGTATAAATAGGGCATAAGGAAACCATAAATTGGGAAAGAAATTCTAAGGCCTTTAAAACAAGTCAGGCCCAAAAGAGGATATAAAACGGTATACAAAAGAAATAACCCTAAACAGGTCGGGTTAAACTAAGAAAAAGACAAAATACTTAAAATATGTGGGGCCAGAAAAGGGGTGAGGGAACAGGTTCCTAGAATGCACTTCCCGAGTAGAAAGAGGCAGCGCCAAGCTGAATTAGCCGAGCAGAATAGGGCAGACGGGCTGAACTATCTTCGATCATGGGAGCGCGGGAATGAAGTCTTTCATCCACTACAATAGTCGAAAGTGACCGTCTGGATGAGACGATCAAGATAATACAATTGGATTCCCAAAAGGTTGCTTGGCCGCGCTCAAGAACCGAAAAGATCGGATTGCAATCTGGGTGGCCGTGCTTAGACATTCAGCTCGAAGAATGTAATGACCCCGAAATTTAAACCATTTTTTTGAAAAGGGATATTAGAGCATTTAAATAAAACACTAAAATATAAAATCCAATCATCACAAACATGTCCATACCACATGTCAAATCACAAACCAAAAGTAAATGAGTTTAAGTCTAAATATTACAAACTCGGGTACCAAAATAAATAAGTAAACTGCGGAAAGGTAAATAAAAAGTGCTTTACAAATTTAAAGTCTTCAAGTACTTCCAAGTCCTGTAACTCCACCTCCAAGCTACGCCAAATGATCCTTCCCTAAAAATAGAGGATTGGGAATATGCCTAGTAGAGGAAATCTACACCAATGATATATACAATAAGTGTGTGTGCAAGAAGGTGTAAAGGAAAGCAGGAATGTGATGCATGCAAGAGAGTTTGATAGGTTTCCACTTTCTAGTAGTCAAGTGTAATTGAGTGGTCCAAATCTCGTTTCCAATAACCCAATTTATTTCCAAATACTTACCAACACCAAGTGATCGTGTCAAAACCACTCCTTATCAAAATAAGGGGTTTCCAAATAGTTTTCCAATTTCCTTATTAATATAAGGTTAATCATTTCGAAATAAGAGTTTACGCTATTGATTCTGGGCTAGATGCTCTTCAACTATCTAACCGTATAATTCATCGTATTACCTGACTCGACGGGAGGGTCCAGTCAAACCCCCATTGCGCGATGTTATGAACGTAGAACGTTCAGGGATCAAAATCCCGGGGTTCAAAATCCCATAAATATAGCCAACTCAAGGATCGATATCCAAATTAAACCACTATTTGATTTAAACCTCCAATTTCTCAAAATTCCCAATTTTAGGCCAATGGCCAAAATTCAATAATTTCAAGGGTATCAATATACAACATTCAATTCAACCCTTCAATTTGATGTTTCCAAGGTCAAATTCCATTTCCCCCAAACTTGTAAAATGAAATCAAATTAGGGTTTTTATTAAAAATTGGGGGTTTTCAATTCTTTCTTCCGAAACATGAAATTGAAGCGTGGGAATGCCATATATAAGACCGATTGATTTCTAGACACAATATCCATACACTAGAAACCCTAGGACACCCTAGATATGCATATAAGAAATTTTGTATAAAAAGAGAGGGAGAGAATAACCTAGAACATGTATACACATGCTTAAAGATACTGTACCTTTGAGGAACAAGGCTCGGAAACTCTAGGAGAGAGTTCTTCATGCAACCCACGTAGCCAAGCACGTCCATGTGTAGAGGGAGGCGAGTGGAACAATGTTTGTGAAGGGCTCTTGCCCCAAAACCTCCAAACCAAGGGAGAAATGTAGAGAGAAGTGGGAGAGAAGAAAGAAAATCGTGAGAGAGGAGAAAGATAGAGGTGTTGGGTGGCTGCTGGAGTGTGTTATGAATGATTTTTGTGTAGGGTTTGAGTTAAGAATGAGTATATATACTTGTCATGACCCGTCCCGGAAAACCAGTAATTAAAATAATTTCCGGCTACGAATCTTGACTTAAACAACTTAACATGGAGAAATAAATATCATATTTCCACTTAATATTTTTTTTTTCATTATTCTAATAAAGATAAGCAGCGATACTAATGAAATATGAAAATAAAACCAACTGAAGTACCCAGTGTGACAGTCTAACATGACCCAAAACAAAGTCCCAAAGTAAAAAGAGTAATCTACTGAAAAGAGAAACTACTAGTCTGAAACATAAGAATTGTCTCACATCCTCACTCTACAAACTGTAAGGAACCAAAGTACTGAAAACTGTAAGAGAAATGACTCCCAAAGAAAGAGTCCGGAGCAGCTGGCAAATGAACCCCATTATGCCTTCTTATCTGGATATAAGAGCCACAAACACAAGAAGGAGATATATCCAGGAGTGTCATATTTATAGTAAATATAGCAAATCATCAATACAATGTAATAAAAGATTAACAACAACGTAAGGGGTTGTGCCTCTCCCCTGAAAACAAGGCCACCGTCAGAAATATATAGGAAACAGTAAAAGGGGTTGTGCCTCTCCCCTGGAAGAAAACTGAAGCAACAAATATGTGAAGTCATCTTTTAATATTTTAGAAACTTCCAATTATCATTATCATCATCATTAATGCTAAAGAAGACTCAATCAACTCCACTAGCTAAGGGCGAATAAAACCAGCCCTAGTATTCGATCACCATAGGCAGACACCATATTGAGAGCCCGTTGCCAAGCATCTACTGTCTCTCAATATTGCCGCCGGAATACTATATATTCCATCACCGTAGGCAGACATAATGTTGAGAAGCCTATTGCCAAGCATCTACCGTCTCCCAACATTGTCGCCGGAATATAATCACTGTGGTGCATAAAATGCATGTATGTACAAGTTATCAACATTCACCGTAAAGCACCGTATCATCGTAAAGCAACAAGATATTATTTATGCTATCATCACTTATCATTGCATCTTTTATCATTGTAAGGCACCGTAAAGTACTAACACGAGGATATGTATAAGTGTGTTATCCACAATATTTATTCCATCGTTTATGACTGTAAAACATCATAAGGCAATATTGAGAAAATATGTATAGTTGT
>NMUG010013777.1:0-10026 GCA_002855965.1 Monotropa hypopitys
CTTTTTTCTTTACTTGTTAACTTAGCAGAGAAGATAAATGAACAGAATATATGAAACTTTTTTTGACATTCAGATGTAATAAGATAGAAGAATATACATTGTACAAATGTACAGTTTATTAACATTCCTTAATAGAAAACGAAACATAAAATAAACGGTATGCATAAGTTGCCGCAGTTTACCGGGAGACGCGGGCTTGATGGACCGGGTTTGCCATCCAGTTTTTGGTGATGGAGGATTGATGACGGCGGTTTGTAACATGCCGGCCATTCAAGCAAATCCTCTTCGAAATCTCTTTGCTCCTCTTTGGGCGTAGCCATGAGCGGAAAGTCTTTGAGACTCAGACATGCTATTGTAGCCTCCGATGGCACGTTGGCCTCTACCGAGGTTATGATCCCGGTGTCAATAAGGTCTTGCACCTTATGTTTGAGGGTCCTGTAGTTTTCGACGGTATGGCCCATTTGATTGAAATGAAACGCACATCGTTGATCAGTCCAAAAATGCAGGGGGAGAGGGTTTGGTAAAGGGCATGAAGGAACGGGGTCCAAGTGCCCTGATGAGCTCAGAAAGGATAACACCTCGGTCATTGGGATTGCCAATGGAGTGAAGCTTCTGTTTTGTGGCGGGCCTCTTTCTAGACCTGGAAGAGAGACCTTATGTGGCCTAGGATGCTGACTTTACATCGAGTGATAGGGGGAGACTCACATTGGCCTGAATTTCTAGGCTTTTTTTTCTTCATCAAAAACATTTTTTTATGAAACTGATTATCCGAACGGGTTCGGTTACCCGAACGTTTGGTTACCCGAACGGTTTAGTTTCAGTTACCCAAAATCGAAACCGTTTTGTTATCAGTTCGGTTTTGGTTAGCAGTTCGGGTGACTAGTTCGGTTACCGATTTTACAACTAACTGAAATGGTCTGGTCCGTTGCTATCCCTACATAGGTGAGAGAGCGATGGGACAGGTCTTGATTCAAGTACTTCGTCTCCTCAGCCACATCAACATGGAGCATCATAGTACAGGCAAGCTCGCGCGTGGTGAGTCCATCAAGAACCATGTCCCCCTTCATAACAACACTCCCGTCCTCTTTCAGCAAGACATGAGCCCAGTCCTCATCTCCATCAGTAGCAGCTTTTCCTTTGTTTGCATTGATGGGTTCCTCCCTCCTTAGCCTCTTCAGAATAGGAGGCTCCTGGGGCGGATCAGCTGAGTCCCTGGCCCGCTGACGGCTGCGGGCAAGATGATCAGCTGCCTGGAGAGGTGGTGGAACAACTTTGCTAGGAGGAGGTGGAAGAGATGTCAAAGCCATCGATGTAGGGATCACCACTGAAGTGCTTCCAGATGCAGCCCCCCTTAGGTGGGAAGATCGGATCCCTGTGTTTTTCTTCAGAAGGTCAATGAGAGAGAAGGAAGACATGTCTTCGTCAGAGTCTTCCCAGTTCCGCAGCGCAAACAATGTGCGGTAGGGCCTTGGAGGGTCCTAGGATGATGTCCCAGCAACTTCGGTTTTAGTCGGGGAAGATGGGTTTTCCCACCTTTCTACTTCCTGCAAGACGTCATCTTCGTCGATGTCGATCACAGGAGGCACAACAACCGATACCCCTTGATCCGCAATAGGGACTCCGAAAGGGATGGCAAGTTTTGTGGGAGCTATGTCAAGATCTAAAGCAAGATCCCTCGCTCCCTGGTATCCTCGGTAGTGCGGCGTGTATCTTAGGAGATTGTGGATATATCGGTCCAACAATTTTCCAGAGGGGAGGATGAACTTTACTGCATTTATCACCTCCTTAGTCTTGGCGAACTTGTTATGAAAGGAATTTGTGTTCGCGTGAGGATCTGCATTCAAAGAAATAAATCACGTAAGTGTCCTAAGAGCAACAAAATAACAGAAGAGAAAAAGCAAGACGGAATACTGACGGGGACTTCCATCTGTATAGGAAACTGGGTATTTCCTCGTAGACCTGGGGATGAACTCCCAATCCCCTGTCACGATCAAGTAATCATCATCATCATCCTTTAAAGAGTTCAGGAACCACTCAACCATCTTGCCCCGGTTGGTTCGAACCTTGAGGTACCAGACACCATCATGGGTGTGGTTCACAGTATAGTGGTAGAGTATCTCCCAGATCCCAATCCGGGAGCCAGTGATCTCGTTCAAAGCAACAACACCCAACGCTGTCTGGACTGTATCGGTGGCCACTTGCATCAACTAAAAGTTCAAGTAATATAGAAAGTGCCTCAGGAGAGGATGAATGGGGAATCACACCCTAGCCTCCACAATCTGGATGACCAGGATGTGGAGGGTGTTGTTATCAGCAGTGCTCTGGGAATAGTCCTCAGAAGCAAGACTGGCGGCAACATCTTCTGGGATCTCATAATCTCGTCGGAACTGCTCGATCCTCTAAGGGGGTCGACAAAAGATCAGAAGTAACCCATTTTAGAAGGAAAGAATGGGAAGAAAGACTTACACGAGAAATCGGAGGTCACGAAAAGGAGCGGAAGGAATTAGGGTTTGCAGAAAGGCTCTGATTCACGAGAAGAGGTTCGAAGGAAGAAGAGGCAGCAGTTTTGAAGGAGTCCCTTGAAGGGGAAGAACGCGTGATATGTCATTATCGACGGGCCACATTCTCCATCAAAAGGCATGTTTGGCCCCATCGCATTAAATGCACATTTATAAGGCGTCTCTTCAAAAAATAGTGGTTGGTCTTATCGGTTAGTGGAACGATGGCGTATTGGTTGTCTGTTAGCTTTGTCTACTCCCACTGTGTGGCTGGAGTAGCCAGAGCTGTGGGCAATTATGGTTGGGTAAATTTAGATCGGTCATGTGTAAAAGGCAAATACGAATTTACCTGGACATTAGCGGCAACACGGCACTCGTCGTCTACGTCATCAGCAATCCCTTTCTGGCAGATTAGGTCATTCCTGTGCAGCGTGACATCTAGCCAGTACGAGGACCAGTCATCCAAGATGGTAGGTGCTAGATCTGGATTGATATAGCCAGCCACGTGTCCACCGGCTATCTGCACTACGGATTAAATTAGCCCTACACGGCTAACATCCTGGTAGTCAGGCAGTCAGCCATTCAGGGACGTGTGTGCTGGATCATGACAGATATAGCTAACCACACGTTCTACCTAGTTCCTCCACTATGCGGATCAGGTTGGTCCTGTGCGGCTAACATCTGTGCAGTGTGAAGACCAATTAATCACCGCGATTCGTGTTGATTTAAATGTGATACAACTCGACACGCACGCAAGTGTTGCCCCTCTGCATATTAGGTTGGTCATGTGTGACCGACATCCACCAGTACAGCAACCAGTAATACAATGCACGAAAGGTGATCGACAATCCGTACATATGTCGATCAGCTAGTGGACGGTGGATGACATGCGCGTGAGACCATTATTATCGAAAGAATATTTAGAGTTTTGAAAATAGTAAAAAGCGCGTCAACATTTTATTCTGTCGAGGAATCTGGCCAGACACCTGTCAGACTACAATAATAGAATTAAGGAAATAGAACAAGAAGTCCCATACAGTTCTTGATTACCAGTGAAAAGTTGAGAATCCGGAAAGCCAGTATATAAACAGAAGTTCTACCACCTAGAAGAGATACATGCTAATTTGTTCTTAAATTACTATTTTGCACTTATATTTAGTTTTTTTCGATAAAGGACTGACTTAATCATCAAAAAATCTTCCATCCACTAGGAACGGAATATCCTCTAAATATTTTTTTGTGAGCGCAAAGACAGAAAAGAATTCAAGCAGTTTAGTAGAAAAATTTGTCAAAACATAAGACTCATTCAGAAATCGTTTACAGAGGGAGATACTAGTTCACATTTTTACCCCGCACAAATCCAAAATAAAAAAACAAAACTCTTAGTCAAAGTAAAACATAAATAATCTTTTGTTTCCCTTTCATTCTAGACGTGATTTCAGGAGTTCAATTCGGAAAGGCAGACTTCGTTTTCTTCCTTGAAATGGGTTACGTAACGTATCCCGTGAATGATACTTTCCAAAGGTAACGTGGCCGTTTGGGACCTTTCATGGAGTAAAGACAAAAATCATTATCGGATTCTCTTTGAATTAATAATGCTAATGGTCGGTTAGCTTATGTGTACAGATCAGACCAGAATAGTCTCACCACTTATATCAGAGGTTGAAGAAATTAAAACTATTAAACCACTAACATGGAATTTTTTTAAAAAACATCCTGTAGTTACGTGGGGCTGCGAGAGACACGTGATGTTCTATCTTTTGCTCTCGTGTGAATGATTTGAGGGGTTTAAAAAATTTTAAATAATATTTTAAATAATTTTGTATAAATCAATAAAATTAGAAAAAAATTGATTCATTCAGTTTTATTAAGAAATTAAGTAGAACTCTTATGAATGAAAGGCTTATAAAAAATTTCAGGTTTTAGTTTTCAAAAAATTGAAAACTTTTTTTTAATTTTGTAAATAAAAATAAAAATCATAAACATGTTTGGTGTCACATATTATAAAAATAAAATAAAGATGGAAATATATTTGTTACCCGTCGATTCTTTTTTCATTTTCAACATGTGGTGGTGTCAGGGTGGTGGAATGATGATAATGGTAGTGGAGTGATGATAGCGATAACAATGGTGGTGGTGTGATGGTAGAGTTGTGGAGTGAGAGTGGTGGTGGACGAGTTGCGACGACGACGTTAGTTGTATTGGTGGAGTAGCAGTGTTAGTGATAGTGGAGTGACGGCAGCGGTGATGATGGTGGATTGATAATAGTGGTGAAGTGACAATGGTGGTGGAGTGAAAATAATGGAAGAGTGAAGGCGGTGGTAGTGGTAGTGGTAGTGGTAGTGGTGTGGAAGTGATGGTGGTTAAATAGCGGTGACGACGATGGTGGCGATGGCAATGGAATGGAGGCTGTAACGACCCAAAATTTCTAAATAGATTTCTAGAATTTATTTTGTACTTTAAATCGATTCGTGAATCTTGATATATTGCTATCTCAAAATCTTAGCACGATTTTGAGGTGGTTGACTCCATAATATGGTAGAAAATTCGATTACGAATCCAACGCATCTTGAATTGAGTCAATCGGAGTTCGGACGAAGAAGTTGTAACCGAAATACTCTCGGAAGTCACGCTTTGCAAATTTTGCCTAAATCCCTCCAAGGGATCGATCCCCTTAGCCGCTGTGGATCGGTCTAGTTTGAGCAGTGAGCTTTCATATCAGCGAGAGACCGGTCCCCCGTGCCGTTGCGGACCGATCATGTTTGTCTAGTAGGCTTACCTGTGTGGAGGAGACCGGTGCCCCGAGCCATTGCGGACCGGTCCCCTAGTGCAGATTTTCGGCAAATTGGTGTAAATGAAGGGCATTTGTGTCAATTCGTATAAGGGGCTATATATACTATTATATGCACGATTTGGCCATCTTCTTCCTCATCTACCCTAACTCTTTCTCTCTCTACCTCCATTAAAACTCCCCTCTCCATTCTCTCTTGGATTTGAGGACCAATCGGGCTCCGGTTGGAGTTTTGCGAAGAAGGAACGTCAATCACCTCATCGAGGGCTTTCCGGCAACGTAGGCGGCAAAGTCATTCTCCAAAATTTTCGGACAAGTCATCCTTAGAATGGTTTTCTTGTGTTAGTTCTTTGGAGACCTTGATTCTCCTTGACTTCCCTTTCCCATTGATGTGCATAGGTTCGTCGTGGCCGATATCTTCGCGGCTAGGGTTTCCGCCATTGTTGGAGCTTGAGGTAAACATGCCTCTATCTTGTGTCTATGTGATTGTGTTAGGCCACTAATTTGATTTACGAAATTAAAATCAAAGGTTTTCTCTAAAAACCATGCTTTTGGAAATCATGAATTTGACATGTTTAATTAAATGAAATTGGACTCATCCTTGCATTGGATTAGAGTGTTCTTGATGGTTGTGAGAAGTTGTGATGGTCAAATTCATGTCTAGGACTTGTGATGGAATTCTTGAAGTTTGATAGAAATTGGGGGTTTTGGCCTAGGAGTGTAATTTAGTGGAATTGAGCGGTGATTTTGGGCCCGCTAGGTATTTGATAAAAGGCCCGAGAGGCTTACATGTATAATTCATGATTCCGTAGATTGGCTAAGTCTTGGTTAGACCCTTGGGTGTGGTCTTGGATGAATTGGGTGATCTCACTTAGGACCTTGTGTGTGGTCTTGAACTTATGGGTGATAGATTGAGTGATTAATTAGGTGTCCTTGGTGACTAGGATCCTTGTGTGCACTTGTGCACAATAGGTGTTTGGTGAAATGTCTTAGTGAAAAGGAATATCAAAGGCCTGGGCCAGGTCTTCCACATGGCCGGCTCGCTGTGTACTTTTTACCAACATATCATCAACGTAAACCTCCATATTCTTGGATATCAGGTCCTTGAACATTCTATTAACTAACCTCTGGTAGGTAGCTCCCGTGTTCTTCAACCCAAAGGGCATGACGGTGTAATAGTACAACCCCCTATCTGTGACAAACGATGTCTTCTCCTGGTCGTCCTCATCCATCTTAATCTGGTTGTAGCCCGAAAATGCGTCCATAAAGCTCAGCAATTCGTGTCCAGATGTGGCGTCTGCCAGTTGATCTATACGAGGAAGTGGGAAGCTGTCTTTTGGGCACGACTTGTTAAGATCTTTGAAATCAACACACATTCTCCACTGTCCTTAGGATTTTTTAACCATGACAACATTAGCAATCTAGGTGGAATACTGTACTTCTCGTATGGACTTGGCATTCAACAACTTGTCAACCTCCTCGACCACTGCTCTACTCCTGTCTGGCGCGAATGTCCTCTTTTTCTGCTTGATTGGTCTATGATCTGGGTTTACATTCAAGCGGTGTACCATAATCCGCGGATCTATTCCAGGCATGTCTTTATGTGTCCATGCAAAGATGTCTTTACTCTTTGCCAAGAATTTGATTAAAGTGTTCCTATCGCTGCCTTGCAGACCTGTTCCCAGCTGGATCTTTTTGTCTGGTTTATCAGGCCAGATCTGCAATAAGGTAAGCTCTTCTATAGGCTCCCCCCTCAACAATTTTTCTTCATCCCTGACGTCCAGCTCTTCCACCATTAACGCCTCACGGTGATATCTAACGGAATAATTATAACATTCTCGAGCTATCGTTTGGTCTCCTTTCATTTCTCCAACTCCTTTAGGGGTGGGGAACTTTACCTTGAGATGGTGCGTGGAAATCACGGCTTTGACTTTGTTTAAGAGCACTCTTCCAAGGATGGCGTTATATGCGGATGGTGAATCCACCACCAAGAAATCCACCATGGTAGTCACCTGACTCCCTTCTTCTCCCATAGTCACCGGGAGGGCGATCTGCCCTTTGGGATAAACTGCTTCCCCGGTAAATCCCACTAGAGGGGATGCCATTGGCCTTGGCCTCTCTCTGCCCAACCTCATTCGGTCAAACGCGTGCACGAACAGGATGTCAGCTGAGCTGCCACTGTCTATGAGTACCCTCCTAGTTTTAAAATTTGCGATGACCACATGCACCATGAGTGGGTCGTCGTGTGGGTACATTGTCCCTCTCTCATCTTCCTCCGAAAAAGTGATTATTACCTCTGTCTTTTAGGACATCTGCTCTACTTTCCCATCGTGCAAATCTCTAACGGGTCGTCTGACCTTAGTCTTCTCAGATGAGCCTTCTGGGTTGAGCTGGAAGAGCCACCTCCGGCTGACCCTCCATGAATAACTCTGATTGCTCCACTCGCCTGTAGATCCGGGTACTAGGATCATCTGCTATCCATCCTTCACTTTCGTCCACTCTCCCACCATTTGCTTCCAACTCCCGTGGGAGTATCCCTTGGATTTCAACGGGTGGATCTGGGATTGTCCTGTTCTGCTGGGTCTTCAGAATCTGGTTTTCCCGGCGTGTTTCCTCCAAATTTTTCGTTAACAATCTTATTTGGCGTTGCATAGTCAAGAACATCTGAGTAGTCATAGTCGGGAGATCTCTGTGGTTGTTTCCTGCCATCGAACGAGTGTTAATCATCCAGGTTTCTGTCATCAAAAAAGATGAATCGTTCCCACAGACGACGCCAACTGATGACGGCGATTCTTGGTCCTTCCTCTAGCTGTCTTGCAATCCTGCAGAAACAACTTTTGATATCGGTGTGATGCCTGCCAATAATTCTCCGATGCTTAAGTCAGTCGAGTATTCATATGGGAGAAAGAGGAATTCAACGAGAATTAGGTTAAAAGAAGAATTTGTGTGTACCTGTTATTGTGATCTCTCCGAGGGATTTATACCCCTCCTCTATTTTAGGAAGATTTCCGTAATCTTCTATAACATTTTCATATCCACTCGGCACGCTCCCGTAATTATAGGCTGGCATCTCGCCTTTCCGTTTCAGTCCCGCAGACCTTCTAGTTCAAATAATGCACAGGCGGGAAAGACGTATTTTCGTTGTATCCCACCTAATGACTAAGGTCGTCTTATTCTTGCCAGTTCCTCTGCTGAGGTCGTTGTGGTGTCAGCGGACTTATGACTACAGGGCTGACCTAAGATCTTATCCTTGGGGTTGAGCTCTTAGCTCAGCGCAACCAATCAAGTGGTATTAAGCGGACGTGCTCCAAAACACCCCATAACTTGGATGAGAAATTATCGCCACGTCCCTTTGAGCCGAGTCAGCAAGACAAAAGGATGGATAGCTTCTTCCCATTAAAAAATGAGCATATCAAATTGGAAATTGGAATGTAAGAGTATCATTTTTTAATTTGGAATTCAAAATTTCATCTGGAGACAATCATGGTGGATTCCCACAATAATCACTATTAGGATAAACATATGATGTGTCGTCCAGTCATTTGTAGTAATCCTTTTGTACAATAGAATTTGGGCCAAGTATAGTTATTTGGATCCACGTGTCACAAGCAACTCAAAACATATAAATAATAATAATAATAATAATTTTTATTTTTAGTGAAGGTTATTTTTTGTTACTTTCATATAATTTTTGTATTGTGCTAATTAATTTTTTATTAATTTAGTGATAAATTGTATTTTTTAAAAAAAATTAAAAAAAAATAGGATGGAGCAAAGCGGATAAATTCAATACCCGATAGGGATAGATATGAGAGTACCAAAAAAATATCCAATCAGATTAGAGATGTGGTCGAGATTTTTCTGGGCGGTAAAGCAAAATCTGACCTGTTGCCATCCCTAGTCACAAATTTTCAAGATCTTGTCGTTGGGATGGGAGTTTCTTTCTTAAGTTTATACATTGCCGTGTGAGAAATTCTAATAATTTAAAATTTTGATTAATTTTAAAATAATTTTTAAATAATCTTACAAAAAGTAGTACACAAGTATTTTATTCAAATATTTATGTTTTCATTTAAAAGTTTGAAGCCTAATTTTTAGAAAAAAACATACATGATTGAATGAAAAACATAGTTATTCGATTTTATTTTTTTCAAGATTACTTAAAATTTATTTTAAAATTAATTAATGTCTTTGATTATTTGTGTGAACTCCAAAATAACCCCACACTCATTTGTCCATCGTATCAATGGGGTCTGTAACTATAGCATTTTGCTTCTTTTTTTTCTTTTTAACCCCCTTCGACCCCCAGATGGCATTTTAATATGAGAATTAAATTTAGGATGTACCCCTAGAGGTGTCAAACGGGCCGGACTAGCACAGGCACGACACGGACACGACATGTTTAGAATGGGCACGGCACGGCACGGGCACGTAATTTTTGGTGGGCCGGGCCGGGCCGCAATTTTACAGCACGGGCACGAGGCACGGGTACGGCACGATAAGGCATGAATACGGCACGAGCACGGCACAGGCATGGCACGAGCACGGCACGGGCACGATTAGAATTTTTTAATATAAATATTATATAATAACACTACAACAAATATGACATTTTATAGTACAATTTTATAGCTTTTTTTAAAAATGCTATAGTAAATAAGTATTTATAGCATTTCTTAAATCACTACAACAAATGTACTTTTCTATAGCATTTAATTATAACATTTTAAAAAAATG
>NMUG010013778.1:0-10027 GCA_002855965.1 Monotropa hypopitys
CCACTAATTAAAATTTGGTGGGAGAACCAATCTGGCAATGAAGCTACTTGGGAGAAAGAAAGCGACATGCGTGAGAAATACCCACAGTTATTCGTATAAAGGTATATTATTTTACTTATGAATGCATTCATAATTATTCATCCTTTAAGTTTGAGGACAAACTTATTTAAAGTTGGGGAGGATGTGAGACCCCGATCCTAGAAAGTATTAAATAAAAGTATTTATGAATCTTAGGAATTTTTGTGGAATTTTTAGTATTTATTTAAACCTCGAAATTATGAGATTTAATCAGGGGCCTAAGTAAAATAAATAAGTTTAGGAGTCCAAATTTAAGTTGCCGGCCAGTTAAGGGTCCGACCGAGCTATTGCCGAGCAGAAGGGATCCGGCTTAGGAGTCCGGCCAGGTGGAGGTCCGGCCAGCTCAGATGACCACTTGGCAGTCCGGTCAGGTCAACTCGGATGTGGCTGTGTGGCCATGAGGGCAGTCCATCTGGACAGCCATCTGTCAGATGGGGACAAAGCTTCTGAGTGGACTGACGTCACCTTCCATTCCCAGCGGAAGAAGCCAAATGGTGCGGTTGGTGGGCATAGGTCGTCAGCCTAGAGGCCTAGACTGAGCGGCCGGCGGGGGCCATTCCTTGTGAGTGGCGCCGTTTGGGTGGTCTGCCAACAGTCCAAAATATATTCTCATCTCAAACTCTATAAATACCGAACCATTTCATTCCTTTTTGGTTACGACTCCAACTTGAAAGAATCCAGACCTTCTCTCTCTAGAAATTGTCCGAAGCATTATTGTTCGGCAGAGCTCTGGACTTTATTCCAGGAGCTCGGCAGCCCAGACTTTGTACTCAAGGTGTTCGGCAAACCTTCTGCCATACATCTCCACCTCAAATTGTTGTTTGGTAAACCTTGTCCGTATAACAAGTCTCTTCAGAACCATTGTTCAAACTCCGGTCAGACTTGATTCACTTCGGCAATTCATTCAGACGACCAGTTTTTGCTTCGGCAAGGATTGTACCAGTTCGGCAAGACCTTGTTCGTGTCAGCACCTGCTCGGCAAACACATTTCCAGCTTTGATCATTCACCCTTCGGCTAATCAAGCTTCGGCCAAATGTATAATAATTGCTTTGACTTATTTCGGTTCGGCAAAGGCCCTAGATATTAAATCATTATTCGAAAGACTTTTAACCAAGTCCAGCCTTGGTAAAATCAGTTCGGCAGACTCACTCGTAGTCTTCCCGCACGCATTTTTATTGTCCCTCACATCCGTAGCCATTCAGCTCGGCAGAGCTGTGCTCGGCCAAGCTATTAGAATGTTGGTTCTGCTCGGAAAAGCTAGCATTCGGCTAAGCTTATGGCCAGGTCATTGTTTAGTTTGGCCAAGTCACTTATCGGTCCGGCCGTGCTCTCTTACACGTTGACTGATTAACCATCATTCTGTCCGAAGCAAATTATGCTCGGCAGAACTCAATCGTTCTTTGACCAAATCAGCTCGGCAACAACTTTGGTTGCTCGGGAAAGTAGCCCAAGATCTCTTAAATAGGCCTCCGGTCATTTTCGACCAATTACCCGACTGAAACCACGAATTGAAACCTATTTTTTTTATTATGATCAGATGGTGTCCGGACCTTAGTATGGCAGCTCGGCAAACTAAGCCAACCGACTGTATTTCAGCTCGGCAGTAACTCGACCGACCGATTAGTAGAAGGTCAGCTCAACCTAAGCAGGTTGACACCCCTAGAAAGGCTTGCAACTCCTTGGAAGAGTTATCCTTGGTTTTTATTTAATCTGCCTGGACCGTGGGAGTTCGGCAGTAAGCCTTCGGCAAAGTACCTTAGGCAATCAACCTTTTGATGACCAGTAGTGTTCGATCAGTGAGCCTTCGGCCAACTTAAGTCTTCGGCAGACTTGAGCCTTCGGCCAGCTCAGCTCGGCAGTGTATGTTTAAGGCAGAATTCCTTGTTTAAATACTAAGTTAATGACTTATTATCCAGATTTGGGCTAGTTGAAAAAGAAGAAGAAATAGAAGCTTAAGGATCCTATTCAAGTGAATCTCTATATACTGCTCTACTCGTACCTTTCAGTGCATTTCCTTTGAAACTATAATTGTGGTTATTAAACCCAAAACGATGTATTATTTCCAAAAGAAGATTTCGAAAAAATGGATCATGCACAAATTCTTTTACCATGGATGAACAAATTGGAAAACTGTTTTATGAAATTATATACGACAAGGATTTATAATGCATTAAAGGGAGAAAGAAATTGGAATGGAGATGAAACGGAAATAAGTTGCTCATACGACAAAAGCATGGATATGAGCCTATGATTGATATGCTTATACGACAGAAGCATAAGGCCTCGGATATGCTTATACGACAAAAGCATAAGGCATAATATCGGAAATCTATATGCTTATACGACACAAGCATAATGCTACTATACGCTTATACGACATAAGCGGAAGCATGAATGTGAAAAGTATGAATGCTCATACGACAGGGGCAATACGATGAAATAATGGAAAGACAAGTCTATTCTTGTACCTCTTTATTATAACATGTCGTTGAGGTTAATTACATTTTTTTTCCACAAAAGGAATGATAGATCATGCATCGATTTGAATCAACAAAGGCTGAATTATGAAAGATATACTGTGAAATACAGGTTGGCATAAAAATCAAAGCAAAGGAAAGCTGTTATAAAACATTGTTATCACTATTGAGCCTTTGAGCCATATTTGCTTATGAAACTAATTTTGCAGGGAATATTGTGAGTCCATGAAACTTGTACTGCAGTATGTAGAAATTCACTCTAGCTTTATAGCTTATGCGTTTTCTAAAACCATTTTCAGGTCAGAATGACGTGGCAGCATGTGTTTAGAGATGTTTTTGGATATCTGTTCATTGTACCCTTTTGATGTATTGGCTATCTTTGAAGCCTTATGATGTAATCCTGGGAAATTAATGAGAACATCTATATCACTGCTCTGGTTTTTGTTCACATGCTTCCGCATAATTATATTGTTAAGAAATTCTTCAACTCTTTTATCTAGGCCTTTAGCGAGCTTTCTCGTTGGCCGGTCATGGACTCATTCTGAGATCGGGATGGGTTGTGACACAGCCTATGATCCGATAGCTTTTTACCGACAATTGGCTGGGCGTAAGTCTGAACGAGAACAGGAACTACTAAAGGAAAGGGGAGAATGAAATCTTTAATCTTTCTTCAGTTATTGCCATCAAGTGTACCGTCTCATGCTCCTCTACATAAGAAACTTCAGATCCCACCTCCGCGAAAGTCACCGACATCAGAATCTCATACTGGCAGTAGAACTCATCAATGAAAGGCAGTCCCTCATGAAACTAATCCAGACAAGGGCAGGGGGATCCCCACCAGGTGCCCCATTCGGGCCTCCACGGGCCCTGTCCGGTCGACCCCCAGAGCTACATATGTGGGCTCACTTTCATCTGAACAATGCCGAACGATATTGTTTCGGCCACTGACTTGGGGCTGCCTCAGAGTGGGTGATTCTAGAGCCGAGTTTCCAGCCAGAGTAGACATCCTTGAACTGACGTCAGGGACTGGCTCTTCAGATCTCGGCCGGAACAACGAATCTGAATCAGAACTTGATAAAGAAGAAATGATGGTGATCACCTTATCCATGCTGGTTGAAGAAAACACAACTGATGAAGGATGATAAGCTCTCTGGAGTCTCCGAGTGCACAGAGTGGGTACCGAACAATCAACCACAACAGCCTATTTATAGGCCCAGACCAGGTACGAGATACAGCTGTTAATAATTAATATTTGTACAAGTACCAATGAGTACCATTTGACCAATGAATCGAGATGTGACACGTAGTGGAGCACTGACATTCGTATTCTGTTGTTCCCCTGCTACCGTTAGATGTCAGTGTCAGTCCGAAAAGAGTCGTCCTTCTAGAGGAAGGGGTCTGGCATCCCAAGATCAATCTTTTCCAACAAAATTGGGAAATATTGAGAGGCTATTGTAGTAGACGAACCTTGGCCTTAAGGGATCAGACTCATCCTAGGGGATCGTACATAGGTTTGGACCCTAGGAATCCCGCGATGTCCTGAATCATCATTTTTACAGAGATCAGACTTCGACACACCAAAATCATTCGGACAAAGTAAGGGCTTGTCGGACAAGCGACCCCAGACCTCCAGCTACCATAACTGGTTGGCAGAGCATCTTGCACGACCCTTGTGGCAAGGGCGTGGCTCCCGGCCGACTGTCTACTTAGCGGAGTGGCTCGTACGTTCTCTGGCCATAACCCAGCATAGAGCACCTCGTATACGTGCTCGTGGATCCCCCATCCGTACGACGGACCCGGCCCATCGATAGCACCAACCCATTTGGCCCACCACGTACACCATTTGGGCCCAATGTCGCATGGGGGAGCCCACGACGTGCAGTTCACGCGCCAATCTTGAGCCCCAAGTCAACTTTCCCATATAACTTTCCCCTATAAATACCCCTCAAAGGTTACTATTCACGAGATAATGATACCCAATGAGAACTGTCTGACCTTGCTATCTTTTGTATCTTCTCCAAAAAAGAGACTAACTTAAGCATCGGAGGCCCCGTCAGTCACAACCGATCGACAGACACTTACATTTGTTTTATAGGAGCCAAATAGGAGGACTCCTTTCTCTCTTTTCAAGGACCCACATAAGCTCCCGGACCGAGCATCGGCCATCCAACCCAGGCCTTCAACCGACGACCCATCATCCGAAGGGCCAGCTATTAGAAAGGTTCAAGATGGAAAATAGCTACCACACCTACTAGAACAAATGATCATAGAGTTGTGATTAAATTCATGAAAGAACATATTATCTCATTTTGGAATGCCCCGTGCCGTTATAAGCGATCAAGGAACACATTTTTGTAAACAACCATTTGGAATGCTTATGGCAAAATACGGTGTCACCCACAAGGTGTCAACTGGATATCATCCTCAAACCAATGGTCAAGCGGAATTAGCAAATAGGAAAGTGAAACACATTCTTGAGAAAATGGTAAATCCTAACTGCAAAGATTGGTCAAACCGTTTAACCAATGCACTTTGGGCATATAGGACGTCCTACAAAACCATCCTATGCATGTCACCCTATAGGTTAGTTTTGGTTAAGCTTGTCATTTGCCGGTGTAAATGGAGCATCACACATATTGGGCAAAAAAATCTGAATTTTAACTTGCCCGTCGCCGAATTTCAAAGAAAACTTGAGTTAGATGAGTTGGAAGAAATGAGAAGAGATGTCTATGATAACTCCAAGATTTAAAAAGAAAAGATCAAGGTATTTCATGATAAGAATATTTTGAGGAAAACATTTGAAGTTGGCCAACAAGTGCTTTTCTATAACTCTAGGATTCACCTCTTCCCCGGTAAGCTTAGAACTAGATGGTCGGGACCCTATACCGTTACTAGAGTTTTTTCTCATGGGGCCATACAAATTGAGGATCAATCTTCCGGATATTTGAACAAAGTGAATGTCCAAAGGTTGAAGCCATTTCTTGAACCATTTTCTAGAGAAGAAGTTGTTGAGGAACTTAATGATCTGGATTATTTGGAACCGGAAAGCTGATTGTAGAGAATCATTGAGAGTTTTTTTTGCTATGTTCCATCTTATCTTACTTGGTTAGTATTTTTTTGCTTTAGTAGGTAGATTCATATTTTACTTTTGTTTCTAACATTTTTGTTTAGTCTTTTGTGTAAAGAATTTTCAGAAAATTATTGCTCACCCAAGGTACGCAAATCAATTTATGTTTTGTCCATTATATTTTCTAGCTTATTCTTGTTCTATCTTATGCATTGAGGATAATACATAATTATAGTTGGGGGTGTGACAATGTTTCCATTACATTTCATTACATTCTATGCATCACATTTCATGCATTACATATTCATTACATCTTTAATGCATTTTCTTTGATTAATTTATTGTCATTCATTTTTTAGGTTAGATGCATAACGGTCTAGTATAGCCACTCATCTTGCTAACTTTAGTAAAATGGGAAGAAAAGTATGACTCGTTTTGTCCGCGTGATGAACCGGAGGTTAGTTAGGTTGATTTTTGCATAAGAACGTATTCTTTCTTGTCAATTCAAAGAAGTTTCCTTTATATGAATTTTGGTGAGTTATGATAGATCAAATCCAAATTTATAGTTTGAATAAGTTGTACGCTTGGACATAAAGAAGTAGAGATTCAACTACCTATATAATTTTCTTTGAACCATGCTTTCATGTTGAAAAAAACACTTTCATCTTGTAACTTATGCAAATATTCTAGGATCAAACTTTTTCTTTTCATTAAGTCGGAGATTTTTAAAAAATGATTTAAAACATTCCTTCATTAAGAGACCCACCATAAAATTTTTGCTTTATATACAACACTAGTACCCTTTTGAGCCTAAATGAACATACTATGTTAGTAAGTGTGTCAACCCTTTCTTTCATGATAACCTAGGAAAGCCAAGTCTTGGTTGGGGTCATTCTTCACAATCCTAGGAGGCAAAGTGTCGTACTTACTCTTAGAAAAGGTTGGACAACATTTAGAGGATATTGAAGGTGTTAGGAGTGGATCGGAAAACAAAAGATGGAAAATATGACATTTTGGCCAGAGTCATTAAATATCGATATCTAGGTATATCAAGATATTGATATCTAGGTACTTAAGTTGGAAAAAGAAATATAAAGGCAACTTACAGTAATTGTTCATTTCACCAGAAATCGTTCAGATATCGCGTGAGAGCTCTGGCCCATTTCTTCCACCATTCGTCCAGATCTCCAGGTCTTCTCCTCCTTGTACCTTTCTTCTCCGACCTCATCTGTTTCGATAAAACCATCTCTATCTACCAATCTCATCTCTCTCGTATCACCCTCCATAATCACCAACACCTGAAACCCTAGTCTTCTTCTTCAACAAAATCAACACAGAAACCCTAAACTTTTGGAGCAAATCGCTGATTGGAAAAAAAATTGATGAGTTAAGGTAAGATGTCTATTAAGTAATTGATTTTGCCTGAATTGAAGATTTTGAGTTGCTGTATTGATTTGGGAGTGGTTGGTTCGAAGATACCGTAACAAGCTATTGCTGAGTTCCTTTGAGCCAAGATATCGATATCCCAAAAACCTCAGATATTGATATCTGAGGGACCTGTTGAAATTCTGAGTTGTGCTATTTTGGTTGAACTAAAGTAAAATGCATACTTATAAAAGAATACAACAAGGGAATAACATGGAAAGGAGGAAGAAATCATTCTTAGACGAGTTGGAACAAGGAAAAGGAGTTTTAGAGATTGTTGTTGCATCTGAGCCTTCCCCGATAGCTTACGAACCTCCTCATGATACAGCTGTACTCCCACCTCCTCCATCAACTGAACAAGAGCAGTCATCCGGGACTACTAAAAAACCTAGGAAGTCAAAGAAAAGTTGGGAAGAAATATGTGCATCTCGAAACATACATTGTGAGGGGCAAATTGAGGACATTCCTAGCTTGAATCCTATCAAGTATAGGAATGAAGATTCAGTTGCTTACTCCGTTTATGAATGCCTTCATGAGATGAAGATTACGTGTTGGTTTGAAGAGGTAAAGGGTTATATCGCTACCTTTGTTCGAGAATATTATACATCATCCAAGCTTAATAATGAGATTGAAGAGATGAAAGGAAAGTAAAAGAAAAAATGGCAATTGTATCTCCGGATAGTGTCGCTAGATATTTAGGGTGCACAAGGCCTACACCTGCCGAGACACATTTCCACGTGATGGGTATCATTCACCGGAGGGATTAGAGCATGCTGATCTTGTTTGTGATGACATAGCCACCTATAGGGCTAAGAGTCATTTCACTCAGGGTATGTTGAGCAGTCATTATGCACTGCTCAATAAGATTGTTCAGTTTGATATATGCCCTCGGGGAGATGAGAAGACACCCAGACATGAGATTGTTTAGCTGGTTTATGAGATCTATGATGGGCAGACGATTGATATTAGTCATATGATTTGGCAATATGTTGCATGATTCCCGATACATTGTGGTACCACTTCTAGTCTACCTTTTGGAGCCATGAATACTTTACTTTGTCTAGAGGCTGGCGTTAATCCAGCAGCCAGATATGTATGGTCACCCACTTCTCTTGGACCAATATCATACCAGACGGTCAAGAGGAGCGAGTCACATCAGATTGTTCGACCGAGACATCCTGTTTCACCTACAGCTGCCGATATTTCTATTGAACAGATTGATATTCCTACCACTGATGCTCCCACTTCTGATCCTTCTACCACTACTTTTGTACCTACTTCTATAGCCATACCATCCTCTAGCCATTATATTCCTAGAGTTCCTTGTTCTCGCTCTTTTACTTTTGTTGAGGGATCATCTACTGAGTTGTTATAGCATATTTTGAGGTGATTGGATGAGGATAGAGCCCATAGACTGAGTTGGGAGGAGAGACATGCTCAGAAGGAGACAGAGTGGGTTATGAGATTTGATGCAGAGGTGGCTAGATGTTTGGATTCGGAGAAGAGGATGTCTACTATGATGGATGAGTTGAGGAAGAGTTCAGCTATTAGGGCCAATCCTGCACCGATTATACCAGAGGAGTCCGAGAGTGAGTATTCGGCCTCCGAGGATGACAAAGATAGTAGTGATCACTAGATAGTTTTGTTGTTTTTGAGTCACATCTTGTAGTTGTAATCGAGTCATGATATGTTTTTGGATAGGATGATGGCCTAGTAGATTGGCCAAGCTTACATGTTGTCCATCGTCCTTTTGTTGTGTCATCTACCTATTTACGTTATCAGCCTAAAGACCTTGATTATTTTGATATTTCTGACTTGTATGGATTGAAAGGTTTCATCGTGGATATTGTATTAGTCACTATTTGTCATTGATAGCAGCTTTCTTTGTGTATACTTAATATTATTTTATGCATGCTGCAAAAATTATCCCTTCTTTGAGATTCCAAGGATGGTTCCTAACCCTATATCCTAAAATTAAAATGTGCGAGTCTCTTGTAAGTGACCAACTAGAGAGGTTGGAATCAAGGCTTGAATTGGAAGAGTGTTCATACTTAAAATGAAAAGTAAATGGGAATAAATCTAACTTGACAATAATTTATTCATATGGAAGAATCACTTTTGAGTTGACAAGAGAAAATCGTTTCTATGCTTTAATTTTGTTTTCTGTTACCTTTAGTTTTTAGTTTCATTCTTAGTTTTCATTTTCATTTTCATTCTCATTTGTATTTTGCATGATCATTTGCATTTGCATTTTTCATTTTCTTATGCATAAACATTTCATGCATGCATTCACATTTCATTTCATATAGTTTTTAATTCTTTTAAGTATTGCATATCCCTAACATGCTTCTAGAAAGAAAAAACTTCTTAAAAAGGTAGAAAATAAATCACGTTTTTAATGTTTATAAAATTCAAAACAATATTTAAAGTAACATAACAAACTCATTGATGCCCTTTTAAGGATTTATTTCTTCTTTGGTGCACTCGGGTAGGGATAAGTCTTTTCCTCACCTAAATAAATTAACATATTAGAACCATAGTGTGAATGATATAACCAAAAAGAAACAATGCATAAATTTAATTTCCAACTTAGGTTTAAGGTTATTTTTTTAATCTCTCTTCCCAAATATGCCCAAACTAAAGACTCTGAGGGTTCCACACGTTCCCAGCCTCGGGCTTGAGGTTTGGGACCCCAAATAGAAATTTCACATATTGACACAAAACAATTATTACAAAATTGTTTTGTCGCAAAAAAAGATGTTTGTTGTGATAAAAATTGATTTTCTCACCATGCGTTGTATCTTTTGCAACAAATTTTCAATTTGTAACAAAAAGTAATTCTATTGTGACAACCGATGTTTTTTATCATAAAAATTCGTCACAAAAACAATGGCGGAAAGTTTTTCTCACAAAAAATTTTTGTATCCATAAATTTGTCACAAATATTTTTTATTTCATAAAATTCGTGACAAAAATATT
>NMUG010013779.1:0-10027 GCA_002855965.1 Monotropa hypopitys
CGGCAATAGACCAATCTGGTCGAGGCAAAAAGTGTTGGATCTGAGCGGATTCAGGATGGATTCGGGTTGAACTGGGCGGATCTGGACCGATCTGTTCTGGTAGCAACTAGGGTTGATGGAGACACAACTACGGTAATGACTGGAGCAGCAGCAGTTAGATCTGATGAAGGTGGAAGTGGATTGTTGGACAGTGGAGGCAGAGGCGACAGAGGTTTGAAAGTGTACTGGAGGGTTTCTGGTAGTCGGCAATGCTGTAACTTTTCGTCTAGGAGTGAGTTTTGTAGTCTGGTGGAAATCAGAGTGAAGTCTGAGAGGAGAGGAGACGTGCGGCTGAGAGACAGAGGTGGTCGTCTGAGTGGCTGAGAGATATTCGGCTGAGAGAGAGACTGATAGAGGTTGAGACAAGAGGTGTCTGTGGTCGGCGACGGATACAGCTGTGTGGCTGAGAAGAAGACAGCGTCTGAGAGAGAATGATGGTTGCTGAGTGATGCGGCGACTGAGAGAGGTAGGAGGGACGATTAGGGTCTAGCCGAAGAGAGCAAATAGGCGGTGAGAGAGAGAGAGAGAGGCTACTTAAGGAGTGTTCAGCTGAGAGAGGGGATGACAGTGTCTGCGTCTGTGAATGCTAATGTGTGAAGATAGAGTTGCGAGAGAGGAGGATCCGAGTTGCGTGATCGTCGATAGGGAGAGAGAGACTGGCCGACGGGCTGAGATGGCTTGGCTGTCGAACGAGAGAGAGAGGGAGATTGGCCGACGGGCTGAGACAGGGGGGAGCCGACTGAGATGGCTGAGATCAAGCCGACTGAGGTGGCTGTCGGGAAACCTAAAAGAATACTAATGTGGCTCTGATACAAACTGAATATATTATTGAATAATTTGTACAATGAGAATACATCTTTATATAGAGTTGGAGACAACTCTCTTATGGAAATGCTATACAAAAGGAAACACTATACAAAAGGAAACGGTTTGACTTAACATAATGTCTACATAATTAGAGGGATATGCAATCCCTAAAATAGGAAATAGAATATACAATATAATATTCTCACAGAGGCATCAGCAAGAAGCATTGAGAGTTTGTAAAGGAAGAGCGAAAACGGGTAGAGGTGTGAGTCTTAGTGAAGAAGTCCACCAAATGAAGAGAAGACGTGACAAACGGTAAGTCAATAGTACGAGACTGGAGATGTTGGCGAACAAAGTGGCAATCAATCTCGATATGTTTGGTCCACTCGTGAAACACAGAGTTGTGGACAATCTGAATTGCACTCTTGTTGTGACAATAAAGGGGTGGGAGATAAAAGGAAAACACTCACATCTAATAACAGCCAACCTAGCCAAATAATTTCAGATGTAGCATGAGCCATAGCACGGTATTCAGCTTCGGCAGTAGAACAGGCAATGACAGATTGTTTCTTGCTTTTCCAAGAAATTAGAGAATCTTCAAGAAAAACACAAAGGCTAGAGGTATATATGCGATCGGAGATATCCCGAGCCCAATCACCATCGGCATAAGCACGGAGAGCCAAGTCCAAAGTAGAAGAGATAAGTAAGCATTGGAACATAGTGCAACGAATATATCGCAATATCCAAAGCAAAGCATACCAATGCGTTGAATAGGGAGCGAAGACGAATTGACTGATAACGTTAACAGCATAAGCAATATCAGGCCGCATCATAGTGAGATAAACCAAACACTCAACAAGTTCACGAAATTTAATCCGATCATCAAGAGGAACACCATCGAAAGCGAAGAACTTAGCATAGAGCACAATAGGAGTATCAACGGATTTGTCATTGGTAGATTGAGCACGAGAAAAAATGTCGTTGATATACTTAGTTTGAGACAAAATATACCCCTTTGGAAAAGAGGCAACCTCAATGCCCAAAAAATACTAAAGAGATCCTAAATCTTTCATTTCAAATTTATAGAAGAGATGAAGCTTAGCCTCACTAGTAGCAGTAGAATCAGAACCAGTGATAATCATATCGTCGACATAAAGTAAGAGAAGGACGAGGCCATGAGAAATGTTGCACACAAAAAGAGCAGAATAATGAGCATTAGCCAGAAAGCCAATCTTGATAACAGTATCCTGAAGCCGCGCATACCAAGCACGATGAAATTGTTTTAAACCATAGAGAACACAGTGTAGTTGGAAAACAAGACCAGAACCAATAAAAAGACCCGGGGGAGGCCGCATATAAACTTCCTCAGAGAGGTTACCATTGAGGAAGGCATTTTTGACATCTAACTGAAAAAGAGGCCATTGATGAGCAGTACAACAGAAATGAGGAGAACCCCTTGACAACCAAGCGAGCTTTATTATACCATTCTAAAAAGGCATCAAAATGAGTTTTAACTTTGTAGACACACTTGCAACCAATGAGATTCTTATCATCCGAGAAAGGAACTATCTCCGAAGTTTGAGTTTTCGCAAGAGCAGACAATTCATCATTCATAGCATTCACCCAAAAAAGATCGTTACAATCTTCTTTGTAGGATATGGGTTCAAAGTATGTGTGAATCCGAGACAAGAAGGAACAATATGCAGAAGAGAATAACGTATGAGAAAAACCAAGTCTTATCGAAGCACGACAGTCCTGGGTAGGATACTGATTGTGAGATAAGTCAGGATCATCCAGAGCAGATTGAGGAGCTGAATGGTTGGTAGAGCGATCAAGAGAACCGGGAAGAGTTGCAGTACGGTGGGAGTAGACCAATGGATACAGGGGAACGAGAGTTGAGCGAGAAGGAGCAGAGGAAACAATATACGCCTCGAGAGAGAAAGTATACTCCTTATCAGACAAACGATCAGGAAAGGGGTCAATGTGAACCAAATCCTCCTTAGCCACATGAGCAATTTTAGGAGGAAGAGTGAAGTAAGGGAGCCGCTCAATAAAAGTAACATGACAAGAAACATACAAACGATTAGTGACAAAATCAAAACATAGATAACCCTTTTGATTTATACCATATCCTAAGAATACACAAAGGATACAATGAGCACTGAGCTTAGTGCGATCTTTCTTAAGAAGTAGAACTGTCACGCCCCGGATTTTCAAACTTTTTTTTTAAAATTAGATTTATAAAAGATAACTAAGTACCAACATATATCCCAACCATACAAGCATGAAAATCTAGGAATGAATGATAAAGAAATAAAGGTACAACAAACCACAGAGTAAGGAGAGAGAGAGATGTACAAATTTAAAGTTTTACAAAACTCCTACTCTATTACAAGCTCAAAGGAGCCTAAATAAACATAAAGGATAAAAAGGAGCTTCTTCCAAAAAAACTTTCAAAAGCAAGATATGCATCACATCCTCCAAGAGAGGGATCAACACATGTGGAGGTAAAAAGAAGGGCGTATCACGCCAAAGTAGGAAATATCTATCATCTAGCATGTCCAAGACTGGCGTGGACTCGTGTGTGAATGTAGAGCATGCAACACATGCATATATACAAGACATAAACAATGACAATGACCCAACTACTATTATGTGACTCCAACCACACTACTTACATGCAAGCTCTATCAACAAGGACCACTAAACCAAGTGCCCAACAAACATGCATATGAATTCCCGTTTCTTTCCATGATACACATATGTAAGTTCATCCTTTCATTCATTGATTTCATACAATAGATACCCCTTGGAATCCCGTCATAAGTCCAATCCAAATTATCCTATTTATTTCATTCCTTACGTTTCGTATTATGGATATTCCATGAAATCCCGTCACAAGTCCATTCCATGTTATCCTATTTCCAATTATTGTTGTGTCAAGTAACATAGATAGGGTAGGGTTGGATTAGTAGGCGGCCAAACCCACTAACCATTCCTTTCTGTCGTTTCCCAAGTAATCGCTGGGAGGGCCAAGATACCCACATTGTGCACAATGTCGTGGATGGCGCGACCATCTCGGGAACCTCGTCATAAGTCTGTTCCCGTATACAATATAGATCAAACCCCTATCGTTGTTATGTCACCTAGCCAAAGCTAGCCAATCACGCCGTTCGCATAATTTATCGTGTCAAGTCAATTTAATTTGTTCATGTCTTAATTCCTAGCCAATGCTAGCCAATTTCATGCGAGGGTCATCACTTCCATTTATTTCGTTCATGACTTAACAATACGATAATTGAACCAATATGCAACCCATGTTCACCACACATGACCAATGTGACTAAAGCATCAATCACACATCAATTATGCCCAATTACATGAATACCAACTTAATTTGAATATATGACTACCAATTGACTAAAAGCCCCAAATGTAAGAATTAGGGTTCATGCAAAATTTGGGACTTTTCAACACAATGCTCAACACATGAAATTAAATCTAGGAATAGTAGGAGACATCCATATAGAATACAAACTCACCACCAATTTTATGATTCAACTCCCTAGTCCATACTAATTTCACCAAGTCATGAGAGATACAAAATGGACTAAATTGCAAACATTTAAAAGGGAGAGGAATGAGGGCACAATCAATAACACTACTAGAGATAAACATATCCTACCTCAATGGAGCTTCAAAATACCCTAGAACTCGAACCTTGATGAATGATGTTGGTATGTGTCTTGTCGGAGAGCTCTCGTTGCGTAGAGCAACGTTAATCCTTGCCAAAACTTCACTTGATGCTTGGAAGACCTTCAAATGTTAAAGAGAAGGGAGAGAATAGAGATGGAGGTAGAGAGAGAGAGTGATAGAGGCTAGGGTTTGAGAAAATGAGGAAGGGGATGCCCAAGTTCGAACTAAGGGACCCCTATATACTCCCCCATAGCCAAATACCAAATTTGCCCTTTGTTTTGATTAGGGTAAAACTGTGTGAGTAAAGGCTCACACTCCCCTTTATATTAATGATAAAGGAATAATTACAATTGGGTCCCTAGTAATAGGGAAGAACACACAAAGGGCATTTAAAGGATAAAAACAACACATAACATAATACACTATTCCTAGAGATATTCTAACACTCCCTCTCAAGCTGGAGCATAGATATCTCTCATGCCAAGCTTGCCAAGAATTTTTTGAAACGGTTTACAGCCAATCCCCTTAGTGAGAACATCCGCGAGTTGATCTCCAGTCCTGACAAACGGCATGCATATAGCTCCACTGGTGAGTTTCTCTTTGATAAAATAATGGTCAATCTCAACATGCTTCGTCCGGTCATGTTGAACTGGGTTATGAGCTATGTTAATTGCAGTCTTGTTGTCACAGTAAAGGCGCATGACATCCAAGTGAGTGATTCCCAAATCATTGAACATAAGTTTGATCCATAGAAGCTCACATACCCCTTGAACCATTGCTCTGAATTCTGCTTCAGCACTAGATCTAGCCACTACATTCTGTTTCTTACTTCTCCACATAACTAAATTACCACCAACAAAGGTGCAATACCCTGAAGTGGATCTTCTGTCTGTAATTGAGCCTGTCCAATCAGCATCGGTATAGGCTTCAACTTTCAGATGAACATGTTTGGAGAAGAACAGACCCTTTCCTGAAAGAAGATTTTAAGTACCCCAGAATCCTCATAACAACATCCAAGTGTAAGGTTTTAGGGGCATGCATAAACTGACTGACCATACTAACTGCAAAGGCAATATCAGATCGTGAGTGAGATAGGTAGATGAGTTTACCCACTAGTCTCTGATAACTCCCTTTGTCTGTAGGTGTCCCATTATCATCACTACTCAGTTTCAGGTTTGACTCAACTGGGGTGTCACACGCTTTGCAGCCAAGCATTCCGGTTTCTTCCAGCAAGTCAAGAACATATTTTCTCTGGCATATGTAGATCCCCTCCTTAGACCTTGCTACTTCAATTCACATAAAATATTTCAGATTCCCCAAGTCTTTAGTTTCGAATTCCTTGGCCAGATGATCCTTAATCCAAGGGATTTCCTCAATGTCATCTCCAGTAAGAACTGTCATCCACATATACGATAAGAGCCATAGTCTTTCCACACGAAGAATGTTTCACAAATAACGTGTGATCAGCTTGACTCTGTTTAAAACCATACTTCTTCATTGCCTGAGTGAATCTATCAAACCACGCCCTTGGGGATTGTTTGAGGCCATACAAGGATCTTCGAAGCCTACACACTTTCCCGTTAGTTTGCGAAGCTTCGAAACCAGGAAGAATGTCCATGTATACTTCTTCATCTAGATCTCAATGTAAGAAGGCATTCTTAACATCAAACTAATATAGGGGCCAGTCTAGGTTAGCTGCAAGAGATAGAAGGATTCTGATAGTATTCATCTTTGCAACAGGAGCAAATGTTTCTTGATAATCCACCCCAAAGGTTTGGGTAAAACCTTTTGCCACTAACCGGGCCTTGTAACGCTCTATGGATCCGTCAGCTTTGTGTTTAACAGAATACACCCATTTGCATCCCACAGTACACTTACCCTTGGGTAGTTTAGTCAATTCCCAAGTGCCATTTTTATGGAGAGCTTTCATTTCTTCTACCATGGCATGTTTCCATTCAGGAATAGCCAGAGCATCTTGGAAACGATAAGGTATGCTTACGGAAGAAAGTTTAGACACAAAGGTTTTATACTGGGAGGATAAATGGGAATATGACACAAAGTTTGATATAGGGTGTTGAGTACAGGCTCTCACTCCTTTGCGTTGAGCAATAGGAAGGTCTAGATTCATGATGTCAAGAGTAATATCATTGGTAGGCCCAGTACTATCAATAGTAGAGTTGCCTGGACTCCTAACACGAGAAGGAGATGGCAGTGGAGGATAAGACATGGTCTCTTGTATCCAGTTAATCTTCTGCCTAGCTCTATCTCTAACATACACATGTTCGTTGGTTTCCTCCTCTTTTTCTACCTCTATGGGAGCATCATGGACAGTTGATATCCCATCTTCTAGTTTAACACCAGATTCCGGAACAGGAACAAGAATCTATTCACACTGAGTCTCCCCTTGAAGAGATGACTGTGACATTACGAAGTAGGACTGTGACTCGAAGAAAGTAACGTCCATAGAGACAAACCACTTACGAGTGGGTGGATGATAGCACTTGTACCCTTTCTGAGTAGAGGAGTACCCAAGGAAGACACATTTGACAGACTGAGGATCTAACTTACCTCGTGATGGGGAGTGGTTGTGGACAAAACACACACACCCAAAGATTTTTGAAGGGATAGAGAAGGAAACTTCAAACCCGAGTAGGACTTGAAGAGGAGACTTTTTCTGGAGAAGTTGAGTGGGAAGACGATTGATGAGATAGGTGGCTGTAAGAACAGCTTCACCCCAAATACGATCGTGGAAATCCCATAGAGAACAACATACACCTGGTTGTATCCAGAAGATGTTGATTTTTTCGCTCGGCTACTCCATTTTGTTGAGAAGTATTAGTGCACGAGGTCTGATGGACAATTCCGTGATCGGAGAAATACTGGGCTAGACCAGAATCAATGTATTCACCTCCATTATCCGACCGAAGGATTTTTATGGCCGCATTAAACTGGCAAGAGATCATTTTGTGGAAATGTTGAAAGGTGGAGAAAACTTCCCTTTTCTCTTTCATGAGATATACCCAAGTGGTGCGAGAAAAATCATCAATGAATGTAACAAACCATTTATGACCTTTTATAGACTGAATGCGAGGACCCCATACATCAGAGTGAACTAAAGTGAAAGGAACATCATTTTTAGTAGAACTTGGAGCAAAAGACGCTCTATGATGTTTTCCAATTTGACACGACTCACACTGAAACTTTGACAAGTCTTTATTATAACAAACAGAAGGAAATAAGTGCTTGAGTAAATGAAAAGAAGGATGTCCAAGTCGATGATGCCACAGCCATAGATCGTCTTCGCTGCATGAGAGCTGGATAGAATGATGTGCTGACTGGTTCGGTTGATCTAGGATGTAGAGACCATACTCCTTTCTACCACTGCCAATCATCTTCCTCGTGATAAGGTCCTAGAAAATACAATGATCAGGGAAAAAAGTCACACTATAGTTCAGATCATGGGTAAGACGACACAAGGACAACAGGTTTACGGAGAAAGTAGGAACATGTAAAACTGAGGATAAAGGAAGAGAAGGAGTAGCACGGATTAAACCTTTCCCAGAAACAGAGGAAACTGTGCCATCAACAATTCTTACTTTGTCACTTCCTGAATAAGGATTATAATCTAAGAAAAGGTTAGAAGATCCGGACATATGGTCAGATGCACCAGAATCAATGATCCAAGGTAAAGAGTGGTGAGACAGAAAAACACTGTTGGGACTGACAAGAATACCTCCAAGAGCAAGTGAGGCAGGAAATGCATTCTGGGATGTATCTGTAGTTGTGGGCGAAGATTGTCGTCCTAGAACCCGGCGAAGGACATCCTCAAGTTCTGTTGATGTCATGCCTGAGAAAGGGTCTGAAGGTGGAGCAAGAAAAGTATCAGTGGAGCCAGTCTGATGTGCACGCGGAAATGGATGAGACCCACATCCTCTACCCTGACCAGATCGTCCTCCATGATGGCCAGAACGATCTCCACGCCCCCCTGATGGAATCCCATGGAGCTTCCAGCATGTATCACGAGTATGTCTAGGCTTGTGACAGTAATCGCAGAATAAATGTGTCTTGCCTGAAGAAGATAAAGAAGTGGAAGACCCCAGTGGCTGCTCTGAAGATGGAGCAGAAAGTAAGGCAGAACGGTCAGATGAGACCGTAGGCATCGTAGCAGACCGACGACTCTCCTCATTTTGAACAAATCCAAAGGCCTCCTGAAGACTAGAAAGAGTCTCCAAACCCAAGACACGACTCCGTATAGGGTCAAATTCGACATTTAGGCCTTCTAGGAACTTGAAGACCCTTTCCTTCTCAATGAATTTCTTGTAGCCAATTGAATCAATCGTACAAGCAGGTTTGTAGTCTTGAAGGTGGTCCAATTTCTTCCATCCATTGCTCAGAAAAGTAAAATACTGAACCACAGACTGCTCTCTCTGAACAGATCGCTCGATGGCACGGCGTAACTCAAATGTCTGTGAAAAATTTCCCTTCCTGGAATATGTAGCTGCTACAGCTTCCCAAACATCTTGTGTTGTTGCCATAGACAAATAGCTCTTCCCAATATCCGGAATCATAGAGTGAATTAGTCAACCCATAATTTGGGAGTTGGTAATCTCCCATTGGTCATACTTGGAATCTGTAAGATCGGGAGCTAGGATCCTTCCATCGACATAACCCATTTTTCCTTTACTTTTCAAAAAAGGGTCAAACTCTGCGACCACGCTAGATAGTTCTAACCATTGAAAAGAGAGGTGATGATTTTGATGCTTGGATTGTAGCTTTCCCCAATAGGAGGCAGGAGACTAGAGGCAATGTCACTTGCGAATTTAGCCATCTAACCCGGCAAGAAATCCCAACAAATACCAGCAGACACAAGGAATACAACACACACTCAAGGTAAGTTTGTCGGGTTTTCTGACATAGCCACAGAACGGTTGTGAGTTCCGCCGAGAATATCAAATATTACCGACGGACTAGGCTGACTCAAAACAAACATGCATTAGCCAAGAACGGGGCCATACCGGAAGTTAGCATACACGGTAGGAAACACGTCGGAAGCTAAGAAGCACCGACACGGACACGGGACACGGACACGACACGACACGGACACGCGGACATGTGATTTTTCCAAAAACTAGGACACGGACACGTTGGGGACACGTTAATATATATATAATGATTTTTAAAATTTTATTTAATTTATATTAAAGATAGTAGAAGAACTTAAAATTTTATTTAATTTATAGATAATTTTGAGTGTCTAAGAACCATCGAGTCCACGAGGGAAGTACCAAAGTATGTGAAGTTGTGGGAGACGAGGCAACCATCTTATTGCATTAGCTTATCTTTGGGAAGTTTGGTGTGTAAATGAAGCAAGCAATAAAGGGACCACTTCTAGTCTTTGTTAGACCAGAAGATTTTTAGGCCACCAAATTCTTGAGGTATGTTAGGGTTTTCTTTATTCCATTGTTAGTTTCACATGTGTGTGCAG
>NMUG010013780.1:0-10027 GCA_002855965.1 Monotropa hypopitys
TCCGTGATTTCTTTTAATTGGTATTGGAAATAGTACTTGGGCTTTTTATGCAACAAAGGAGTTTTACAGAAAAAATTTAAATTTTTGCGTATTTTGGATTTGGGATGTTACAGGGCTCATCTGGTTTGATAAATTTCCGGAGAAATCCATTAGCTTGTTTCGGGAGCTGTCTCAGGCATTCTGAGATACAGTTCATCATCAACACCAAGCAGAAGAAGAAGGTCGACGCTCTGCTAGTGCTCCGGATGGGCAAGGGTGAATTGCACCCGAAAATACATAGCCCGGTACTGGGAGGTTTACAACAAGATAGAGGGCTACGCTCTGGGAACTGCAGTTCTTTCATTCAAAATGGGACTGGATCCCAGGAGTAGACTCTTTGAAGATCTTACACTCAGTAGCCCGGTGGATATGGACGATCTGATGTCCAGAATTGAAAGCATTGCTGACTTGAGAAAGCCCGGTCCAAGTGACTCAATGCCGAACCAAGTAGTGGTTCCAAGCCTAGATCTAGAGCAGGGCCATCCTGGCATGTCAAAAACATCAAGACGAAGGAGAAGAGGGTCCCCCAGCCTGACGAGTTTCAGGCAAATGAAACAATTTTCAAGATCCCGATCTACGAGATCCTCTAGAAGATCGAAAAGGAAGATTTATTCAGACTGCCTCCCAAGATCATGGGACAGCCCCCAATGAGATGCTCCTATCACCGGGATAGGGGCATCTTACGATGCGGTGCAGGGCCTTCAAGTAATTCCTAGAAGAACAGGTGAAAGTAGACAGGCTCCGAAAATACATTGACGAGGATAAGACAGTTGCCGAACTTCCACCACTACCAGTCCGGGAAGACGATGAAGTTGTCTGGGTAATCAACGTCATTCACAGGGCAATGGATGAAGTAACGGAGTGTCAGATCAACGAGGAGATCCGGCAAGGGCAGTCCTGGAAAATGGTGATGAATGTTGGTAAGACTGCAAAGTGACCCAGGAGAGAGCTAGCCAAGAAATGATAGATCACTTTCACGGAGAAGGACCTAGAAAGGGTCCAGCTCCTGCATAGCGATGCCCTGGTCGTGAGCCTCTGGTTTGGAAAGATCTTGGTTCAGAGGATTTTGATTGATCCAGGAAGCTCATCAGATGTGATGTACTACCCACTGTTCAAATAGCTCGTGCTACCCCTAGATGATCTGGTTCCATCCGACGTACCGTTAGTCAGATTCAACTCAGCTCCGGTTTGGCCACTTGGGAAGGTGAACCATCCTGTTACGACAGGCAACAAGACGGTAGACACCGAGTTCATACTGGTTGATGTCCTAAGCCCGTACAATGCAATCTTGGACCAGGATTAGCTTCACTGGATAGAAGCAATCGCATCCACTTATCTCTAGGTAGTGCAGTTCAATGGCTCTCACGGGCAAGAAGACATTTATAGAGATTAGGTAGCATCAAAGAAGTGCTACATTGCAATAGTTAAGGGCAAAATAAACTCAGTCCAAGTACACTAGGTCGAAACTCCTGACGCTCCGGTACTAGAAGATGTTGGTACGGAAGCACAGTGAATGCTTCTTCCTCATTGGATCGGCCATACTGGAACCGGATCAGTAAGACATGCTCCGACTCTTAAGAGCCAATATTGAAGTGTTCACGTAAACTCCTTATGAAATACCAGAAGTTAGTACAGACCTCATTTGTCACAGACTCAATGTTGACCCAGCCTTCCGGCCTGTCATACAAAAGGCACGCCGGTCGGCAACAATTCATACAGAATCAGTCATTGAGTAGGTGGACAAGCTGCTGAGGTAAAGGCAATCCGAGAGGTGCAGTACCCAACGTGGTTGGCAAACACGGTAGTGGTCAAGAAAAAGAGCGGGAAGTTTTGGGTCTGCATAGACTACACAAATCTGAATGATGCTTGTCCCAAAGATCCATTCCCCCTTCCCTGGATCGACCAACTAGTTGATGCAACATCCGGTCATGACTGGCTCAGTTTCATGGATGCTTACAGGGGGTACCATCAGATTTCCATATACCCCCTGTGACACATAGGAGACGACATTCATTTTGCCTAGGGGCTTTTATTGCTACTAGGTCATACCCTTCGGGATGAAAAATGTTGGGGAAACATACCAGAGAATGGTCACGTCAATGTTTCGGAGCTACATTGGCCGGACCATGGAAGTATACATAGATGATATAGTAATGAAGAGCAGGATAGCCCGAGATCATTTGAAAGATCTCTAGTAAATCTTCAATGTGCTAAAGAAGCACCGACTCAAGCTCAACGCAGAAAAGTGTGCCTTTGGGGTAGGCTCTGGATAATTCCTCAGACATTTGGTGACCCGGAGAGGGATTGAGGTGGATCGAAACCAGATCACAGCAATCCGGTAAATACAAGAGCCCCGAACCATCAAGGAGGTATAAAAGCTAACTGGGATGGCGGCAACATTGAACCGGTTCATCAGCCGGTCGTCAGATAAGTACCGGCCTTTCTTTGATTTAATCAAAAAATCAAGCAGAAGGAATTTCCAATGGACCGAAAGGTCAGGCCAAGCCTTGGCCGAACTGAAGCAATACTTGACCGAAGCACTATTGCTTACCGCACTACGGAAGCATGAGGAATTATTTATCTATCTTGCCGTCTCACGGTATTCAGTCAGTTCGGTCTTGGTATGACAAGAGGGGCAGAACCATCACCCGGTGTATTACTCTAGCAAAACCTTACTAGATACCGAGACCCGGTACCTACCCCTAGCAAATTTGGTTATGGCACTTGTCTAAGCATCTCAGAAATTGGCCCCTATTTTCAGGCCCACACTATTATTGACCTAGCAGAGCATCCACTAAAATATGTGCTCCGAAAAGCTGACTTGTCAAATCGAATCTCAAAGTGGGCTGTGGAGTTGGCCAACTTCAACATCCGGTATCAACCCCGGACGACCATCATAGCCCAGGTGTTGGCTAATTTCGTAGAAGAATTCTTTCCCAAGCTAGATGAATAAGATTCGGTACAGTCCCGGGACAACCACTCACTTCTCGAAGCAACACCAACTCCTGAGACTGACTTTGGATGGAAATGTGGTAGCCGGACCCTAATCCTCTTGGGCCGGACCCCACCATCCGGATCGTCTTATCTACCCGGATCCAGTTCATCTAGTCCGGAGCATTCCAGGGCCGTCGGCCTTACAGACCTCTGGACTTGCACTGCAGTTGGAGGACAGGACCGGCGGTTCATCATGTGTTCTTCAGCAATCAAAGCAGTCTCATCGGACACCCGAAGGAGTCAGGCCGGGCCGGCTGTGCGGCTTCCTTCAACCTCCGGCAAACCCATCCGGACGTCAAGAAAGCTCTGCGTCTCTACTCCCCACTGGGAGAAGGAACAACTTCCACCGACGGACGGTACTATGCCGGAGGGGTCCACCATCGGCAGCAGCAGGGAACAACGACCTTCGGCAGGTGGCACTTGGGTCGGCCGTACATCTGCTGACGTGGCCCGGGTCAGTTCAGCGGCCCACTAGCACTGTAGGGCTAACGTCAGCACTCAGTCTCCCGCCCGTGTGCATCACACGCTTGCATTCTTGGAGCCAAAGTCAGCACGCCTATATAAACTCCACCAAAACACTGTTCACAGGACAACTCTCTCGTATCTCTCCGACTCCTCATTCAGTTCTCGGTTTTCTCTCTCCCACCATTGCTGACTTAGCCATCGGAGGCCCCTCTCGGTCGTTGCCGACCGGTGGGCACTAACCTTTGTGATTGCAGGAGCCAAGCAGGTGATCCCTTTTCTCTTATAGGTGACCGCGCACCCAGCCGAAGCACTCTTACCCAGTCATCCGACCAGCATCCGAAGGACCCGAGAGCCCTCCGGACTCTCAGTCACCACAATTGGCGACTCCACTGGGGAGCATCGTCCCCAGACTCAGGTGACCGACAGTCTAGTTCTTTGCTGAGCTTCTCCTTCTTCTTCAATGGCCGTCGATGACTCTCGTGACCGTCATCACCGCCGATTACCTGCCATCCCCCCTCCGCCTACCTCTGTTGCCGGAGATCCTCCCCTAACCCTGTTGGGGTCTACCTCTCAGCAGCCCGACGAGCAGATCCGTCAGAAAGATCTCGAGATAGCTTTCCTCAAGGATCAGTTGGCAAGACTTGCCGGAGGTCCAACCCCCTGTCCACCCATACCGTCCGAAACCTTGCAGGACGACTCAGAGCACACTATCAGGAGGTCGGATCTGGACCGATCGGAAAGGCTGAACAATCACGGTCGCGCGGACATGGGAAAGGGAATCCACCGATCCCCTGTCCGATGACGCCAGTCGAGAGGCCGTCGTCACCGATCACCCAGGTATCGACCCTCCATCAGTGCTGTTTCCAGTTCTCGCTTCGGAAGATCTCGCGAGACTCTCCCTCTCACGGATGGAAATTTGGCCCCTGCCAGAGCCGCTTCACCGGACATCCAGCCCATGGAAACCTTAGAGGCTAGCCACAGGCACCGCTAGCAAAGGGACAACCAGGGCTCCGGTAGACATTATGGAGCGGGTGACTTCTCCAGCCACAAGAGAAGACGCCATAGGAACCGTGATTCTCCTCCTCCAGTCAAAGACCTAAGGGACCACCTAAACAACCGCCGAAGGCAGATAGCGGCTAGCCCTGAGAGGAGGGTCGTACAACAGAAAGCGTCCGTCAATGCCAGGCTTCGGCAACTCATCCTGTCCCCTTTCATTCCAGAGATTGAGCTGGCGACCCTCCCTACAGGCTTCAATCTGCCCAAATTCACAAGGTATGACCCCAAGACGGACGCATACACTCATCTCATTCACTACCGCCAGACCATCTCTCTCTACACTACCGATGATTCAGTTATGTGCAAAGTGTTCCCCACCAGCCTTGACACTCTGGGCTCACTCTGGTTCAACAAGCTCCCTCCACGTAGCATTTTATGCTACCGGGACCTTGAATGGGCCTTCATGGCAAGGTTCATAACCAGCAGCCGGTAATCCAAGCAAATCGATGCTTTTATCAGTCTCAAGAAGCATCCGGATGAAAGTCTTCTCCAGTACTCCGAGCGGTACTGGGAGCTCTTCAACGACATCTAGGGTTGCGACCAGACAGTGGCTGCTTTCTCTTTCAAAAACGGCATGGACAGTAACAACCAGATCTTCGCCGACCTCACACTTCACCCCTCAGAGGATATGGACGACCTTATGCTTTGGGTGAAAAAAATTTGTCAGTTGGAAGATCTCCTAGCCGAGCATGCCACACAGCGACCGGATCAGCAACCTTCGGTCCTACAGCCGGCGGGAGGCCGTAGGTAGGTGAATGTCGTCAAAAAAGGAAGGAAAGGTGGTCCGAAGGCTCCCAAGCTCCACGAGCTCACCACTGAAACGACGGTCTTCACCGAACCCATTTACGCTGTGCTGAAGCACATCGAGAATCAGCCATTCTTCTCTTGGCCGGACCACAAGCTTGGAACGTCCGGCAAAACAAAAGACAAACGGATCCACTGTACCTATCATAGGGAGCAAGGACATTTTACGACCGGGTGCAAACCCTTCAAGTCGTACTTGGAGCTCCTGGTGCAGCAAGGACATCTAGCCTGATGGGTTGATCAACAGAAGACACTAGAGTTTGCCCAAAGGTCCGGACATCCCGTTCAGCCGGAGGAGGATGTCCCTACAATCAACGTCATTCACGGACCACTCAATAAGGAGACTGCTGCCCGTCTCAGAGCAGAAATCGACCAGGCCTCCGTTCCAAAGCAAGTGCTCATGGTCGGTTCTGGTCTCAAACGGAAATAGCCCTCCGACCATTCAGAATGGTCCATAACCTTCACTGAGAAGGATCTTGACCGAGTTCGGCTACCTCACAACGACGCCCTGGTCGTCACTCTATGCGTCGGACCGGCCAACGCCCGGCGCATCCTCATAGACCAAGGAAGCTCTGCAGAGGTAATGTATTTTTCTATGTTTCAAGCACTTAAGCTTCCCTCTGATGCTTTGCAGCCAACCGACGTCCCCTTGGTCGGATTCAACGGAGCCCCTGTCTGGCCCCTTAGCAAAATCATTCTCCCGGTCCGGGAAGGATCTAAGACAGTTGACATGGAATTCATCGTTGTGGACGTCCCTAGTCCATACAATGCCATCCTTGGCCGGACCTGGATTCACTCCATGCAGGCAATTGCCTCAATCTTCCACCAAGTTGTCCGGTTTATTGGAGCCTCCGGACGACAGGAGAATATCTATGGAGATCAGGCAGCTTCAAAACAGTGCTACATCTCAGCCGTCCGGGAAAACAAGCAGATCAAACAAGTCCAATGGGTGGAAGTTCCGGACACCCCTGTTCTTGAGGATGTTGGTGCTCCAGCCACCGAAAAAGAAGTTGAGGAACTAATCTCAGTACCGATCAACGAGGATGGCAGCCGGGCGTTCCTTATTGGCTCCTCTCTCTCCTACGGACCGAGAGAGATATGTGAAGTTTCAAAAAGCCAACATTGAGGTCTTCGCCTGGACTCCATACGAGATGCCCGGAGTGGACCCTTCGTTCATCTGTCATCAGTTGAACGTAAATCCCTCTCGGCATCCCGTCGTCCAAAGACCCCGACGCTCCTCTCCGGCACATACTCAAACGGTCATAGAAGAGGTGGACCGGCTGTTGGAAGTAGGTGCCATCCAAGAAGTCCAGTACCCCACTTGGCTGGCTAACACAGTGGTCGTAAAAAATAAGTCCGGCAAATGGCGAGTCTGTGCCGACTACACCAACCTCAACGACGTCTGCCTGAAGGACTGCTTCCCTTTGGACCGCATTGATCAGCTGGTCGACGCCACGGCCGGACACCAAAGGCTCAGTTTCATGGATGCCTACAGGGGCTACCATCAGATCTCCATGGCCAAGGAGGATAGGGAGAAGACAGCCTTCATCACCCCAAAAGGGTGTTTTGCTACAAAGTTATGCCCTTCGGCTTGAAGAATGCCGGAGCAACCTACCAACGGATGGTCTCTCGGATGTTCTCCCGACAGATCAAAGACACAATGGAGGCTTACATCGATGACATGGTTGTCAAGAGCAGGTATGCAACCGACCACCTCCAGCATCTGGCAGATGTCTTTGACATCCTGAAAAAACATGGGCTCCGGCTCAACGCCGAAAAGTGTGCCTTCGGCGTGGGCTCCGGCAAATTTCTTGGCTATCTGGTTACCAGCCGGGGAATTGAAGCGGACCCCTCCCAAGTCACTGCGGTAACCAACCTCAAGCCACCATCCACTATCAAAGAAGTCCAACGACTGACCGGCATGGCAGCGGCGCTCAATAGATTTATTAGCCGGTCGTCCGATCTTTGCCGGCCGTTCTTTCAAGCCATCAAAACCAACCGGCGCAACTATAAGTGGACGAAAGAATGCGACCGGGCCCTCCAGCAGCTGAAAGAGTACATCTCCAGCCCTCCGGTCTTGGTCACACCAAAGGATATGGAGCCTCTCATTCTTTATCTGGCCATCTCTCAGCACGCCGTCAGCTCTGTCCTATGCCGAATGGGAAGCAACGGACCATCAGCCGGTCTATTATACCAGCAAGACCCTCCTTCCTGCCGAAACAAGGTACTTGCCTCTTGAAAAACTTGCTCTTGCTCTTATTTCTGCTTCCAGGAAGTTGCTGCCCTACTTCCAGTAACACACCATAACCGTTCTGACGGAGCACCCACTGAAGGCAGTCCTCCGGAAGGCCGACCTCTCAAACCGGATCTCAAAATGGGCGGTCGAACTTGCCAACTTTGACATAAAGTATCAGCCCAGGACGGCCATCAAAGCCCAGGTTTTGGCCGACTTCGTCGTAGAGTTCTCTCTGGGGGTCATCCCCCTAGAAGCTCCGGCACAGTCTCCGGCCATTACTCCAGATCTGCAGGTTGCCTTTTCATCTGTTGCTCCGCCTCCACGGCGCTCCGGCACTTGTGCCCAGCATCCGGCGGAACAATGGCAGCTCTATCATGGGGACACTTGGAGATTACATATAGACGACGCATCCAACAACCGGGGCTCCGGCGCAGGGATCGTACTAGCCTCCCCTGGGGGAGTCATCCATGAGAATGCCCTGACTATTGATTATCCAGCCTCCAACAATGAGGCAGAATACGAATACTGATCTCCGGATTACGCCTTGCAGCAGACATTGGGGTTGAGGACATCGTCGTCTTCAGCGACTCTCAGCTGGTCGTCAATCAATTGACCGGAGAGTATGGCGCTAGGGACGATCGTATGTGCAAGTATCTCAGCTCCGCTCTGGAAGAATTAAAGAAGTTCAAAACATTCCGGATTGAGCAGATCTCAAGAGAGTACAACTCCCACACCGACGCCCTAGCAAAACTGGCCTCCGCTTGCTCTATCGTCGGCCAACGATCAATTTCCTTCGGCATCATCTCTCAGCCGAGTCATGAGCCTCCGGCATTGGAAGTAAACAACATATCAGAAGGCCCCAGCTGGATGGACGAAATTTATGCATTTCTCAAGTTAGACACTCTGCTAGAGGACTGGCGAGAGGCCCATCGTATCCGTTACAAGGCAGCAAACTTCTGGCTGTCTCCAACAGAGGCCTTCTACCGACGGTCCAAAACCGGCCCATATCTGCTCTACGTCCATCCAGCTCAGGCTCCGGTAATCCTCGAAGAGCTCCACTCCGGCAGTGGAGGATGTCACTCCGGCGGGCGGGCGCTAGCCCACCGAGCAATCACCCAAGGGTACTGGTGGCCAAAGATGCGCAATGATGCAGAAGACTACGTTAAAGCATGCCACAAGTGCCAACTATTTGCTCCGAAAATCCACTGTCCGGTCGAGGATCTTCAGCCGATCACTAGCCCTTGGCCATTTGCCCAATGGGGCATTGACATCGTCGTCAAGCTTCCAACAGCTCTGGGCGGATTCAAGTTCCTCATAACTACAACTGACTACTTCACCAAATGGGTTGAGGCCGAACCCCTCGTTACCATCACAGCCGCCGACGTTAAACGCTTCATTTGGAAGAACATAATCTCCAGGTTCAGTGTGCCTTATGCAATAGTGTCGGACAACGGCGATCTTGTTTCAAGCACGTGTGAAGAGCTCATCATCAGATTCTTCAACTCCACCCCTTACTATCCTCAATGCAACGGCCAGGCCGAAGCATCAAACAAGACCATTTCAGCTGGTCTCAAGAGAAGGCTGGAGTCAAAGAGGGGAAAATGGGAAGAGGAGCTCTCACATGTACTCTGGGCCTACCGGACCACTCCACGCCGGTCAACCGGCCAGACACCATACTCCTTGGCCTTCGGCGTGGAGGCAGTCATCCCAATCCAAGCTGGGTTCCCAACTATCCGGACACAACACTTTGACCAGCCAACAAACGACTCCACCCTGGCTGCCGATCTGGATCTTGCAGAAGAAAAAAGGGAGTCCGCCAAGATCAGACTGGACTCCTATCAACAAGAAGTAGCCAGGGGCTTCAACAAAAACGTCCGCGTCCGGATATTCAAACCGGACGAGCTGGTCCTCCGGAAGATTGTCTTACAAAGAAAAAAACAAAAACTTATGCCAAACTGGGAAGGTCCGTTCAGAGTCACCAAGATCGTCGGCAAAGGAGCCTACAAGCTGGAAGAGATGGACGGCACGCTTGTCGGAAAGCCATGGAATGCCTTGAACCTCAGAAAATATTACCATTGAGTTGTATCAAAGGAGCTCAGATTTTTAATAAAATTTTTCGATCTCTCAAAACATGTTCAGTGCATTCCATCAGATGGCAACTCCATGCTCCAGCCGGTTCCTCGTCCTACGGCCAAGCCTCCGGTAGTCCCCTACCAGGCTTCTGTTGGTCAAAGGACACTCCTTGGCCAAGCCTCCGGCAGTCATATGCCAGGTTTCTGTTGGTCAAGATACCTTCTTTGGTCAAGCCTTCAGCAGTCATCTGCACCGGCCCCCGACCAGAGAAGGATTTTCGCCACAATGGCCGAGCCTCCGGCGGTCATCCGTCAGGCTTCTGTCGGTCCTCGCACAATACCCTCATGGGTTCGCCTCTTG
>NMUG010013781.1:0-10026 GCA_002855965.1 Monotropa hypopitys
ATGGTTACGAATAGTCTACCGTTTGCAGCTTTGAGCTTCTTGGCGTGTCCGTGACTTAGTGGCGTTTTCGTGTTTAATTATGCGTCTCCTCAAAGCGGTGTGGCTTCTCTTGGAGAATTTGGTAGCAAATCCTTTTCTTTTGCGTCGAAGATGAAGTGAATCTCGTTGTGCGACTTTCGTTGGAGTGGTCCGTTTGTGGACTTTTGCTTCTTGATCGTGTTTTTTGTCTCGTCGTCTACCTATTGTGAATAGTGGGCGCGCATTCAATTTCTTCATGAAATCCGTCTCTTGTCGGTCACTTGTTCTTGGTAAGGAAATTGTTACATCTTGTCGGTATTTGATCGATGCTTGTCGTGTGTTGATCTCGATTCGCGGTGGAAGTTAGTGGACGTGATTCTTCAATTGGGGTCATGTGGCTTGTTGCGCTCCTTTTTCCTTCTCCTTACTCCGGCAAATTTCGAGGACGAATTTTTTGTAAGGAGGGTAGTTTGTAACACTCCAAAAGTTTTAACGAATTCTTCTCGTCGTTAATAAATCCAATAAATCAAAAGTGGTTTATCGTTGCCTTCTTGAATGTTTGTAGGCATCTATAATCATCGTGTGTCATGCCGGGTAAGCCCGGGTGGGATGAAAGTCCCTGACACGATGTTTGTTGACGGTTGAATAGTCAGGTGAGTTCTTAATCGCTTCCAAATCATCAACGACCGGATATATTTTTCAATCTAAAATCTTTCTTCGTGAAAGTCGTAGAGAATTCAAATACGAACACAACGCAACTTGAATCACCTCAATCGAAGGTCGGACGAAGGAGTTATGGCCAAAACACTTCGCGGCAATTTTCGGACTGTGCATGCCCGTCCGGACGGGAAATATTTTGTTCCGGACGGAGGAAAATCCCGAGAGGGTTTTTCTTGGTTTGGTCCGTCAGGTTCACCTGCAGTGTCCGTCCGGACCGAGAGGGTTGCCCGTCCGGACGGGAAGCCCTTCGTCCGGACGGGGAAGTGCTGTTGTGCGAGTTTTTGTGTTTTAAATGTAGGGTAATGTTGTCTTTTCATCCTAAGTCGACCCAAAAACCTAAAATTCGTCCAACACACCCTACCTCACTCAATTACCTCATTCTAATCTCTCTCTCTTCTCTCTCAAAACTCCATTGGAGGCTACACCTCCAAGCTTGAAGACCAAGCTCTTAAAGGGCTCGGATCGAGTTTCGCGAAGGAGGAAGCTTGCTCTACGCGTCGAGAGCTCGTCGGCAATGTGCATATCGAAGTCGTTCTTCGTGAATCCTTGGTAAGTTGATTTTCCAAAGTGGTTTTCTCTTGTGTTCTTCTTAAGAAACGTTGTTCCTAACATCGTTCTCTATCCGTTGGCGTACATAGGTTTGTGAGCGCAGATTGCGGCGACGGTGACTTTTCCGGTGACTTTCCGGCGAGGCGACGCCGTCGGTAATTAAAGTGGGTAACTTCTAAATCCTACTCGATATGCATAAGTCGCGCTTATTCCGTTTCGTAATTCCGTTGAATCGTTGATTAATTGATTGATTTGGCCTAGTCGGGTTATCGTTGCTTTAAAGTCAATCCGATGAGTCTAAATTGGGTAATTGGTGTTCCTATCACCTTCGATGATTGTCATAGTGACCTTAATTAAATGAGTGGGTTGAGTCGATGGATTGAATTAAGTCTAGGTGCCTTGAAACATTGTGTGCGTTAAGTGTTTGATGATATGCCTAAGTGACTTGAGGTGAGTATTGAAGTGTTGGTCCTTGTCAATTTGTGATGTTTGAAGTAATTGGACTTAGGAGACTTGTTTGTGGCACCTTGGGTTGAGTTTGTGATAAATTAGTGTTCTCGAGAGTGTTTGGAAATTGGTTGTCAAGTGTGTCTCGATAACTTGAAATGTGATGAGTTGATAAGGGAACATGTGGTCCGTAATATGAGAATTGGGTTGTCGAGTGGAATACTTGGTAGTACGTCGTCTTGGGACTTGTTGTGGGAAACTTGTGAATAGTTGAACTCTAATAACTTCTATTCGGAACTAAGTGTGGAAAGTTGGGTGAACAATTGTTGGCCTTGGCACTAGGTGTCATGTGGACTTTGATTTAGCTTCGGGCTAGTATTGTTGAGATGATTGGACGGTTCTCCTAAATTCACCCAAAATGAATACACGTAATGAATGCAATGAATTCCTAATACGAGGATGGATCCTACTAGGACCACTCTTGGGTAATCTAAAATCCATAACTTGAACGAAATCCAACTAAGTTCCACCAAATGGTGAGTTTTGTGAAAAGTCCCAAATCGATTTGGAAATCCTATCTTTTTTATAAACGTAAGGATTTGGGAAAATGGTCTTGGAATCTATGTTTATGAAAACTCACGAACGATTGGTTGCTTTTGGAACGATGGAACTTTCTTGGAAAATGATGTTTAGGCCACGGGCCCTATGTTGGAAACACAGATAGTGTTGTTGGAATTGTATAGTGGGATTGGCCCACCGACTCTTCGGAGGATTGAGGATTATCAAGTGCTTTTATTAAGGCTGAGGCCTTGTGATGTACCATAAGAGGGTCTCCCACGACATTGCGCAATGGGGGCAGTACTAAACCCTCCAGACGGACGGGGAATGGTGGAATATACGTGTAGAGGATTGATCCCCTCTATGGACAGAATGGCTAAGCACGAATGATAATGCCTGATGGTTTGATATTTGCCTTGCTCCTACTAGAAGGCACGAGAATGGAATACATGTGACACTTGGAACGAAATGCGAAATTGAAATATATTGACAATACGGAAAACAAATCCTTTGTGTAGTGTGAGTCAACACGTATCAATCTTTGGAAAAATGCATTTGAATTTGATAACACTTGGTTTTGCTATTACTCAAAGAGAAAAGAATGTTTTTGATGAAATGAAAGTATTTGACACCTCAATATCTCCCAATCTAAAGAACATCAAAATCCCCAATGCTTTGGTATCACATTAAAGGAAAGAAAATGGGCAGGATTGTCCGGGGTTCCATGGCTTGGTTCGGTGGTTTTCTTTTGGTGTTGGTTCTGAAAGCGTGGTTTCGGTTCGATAGATCTTACGGTGGTCTTGTACGATGGGTTTTGGTTTGATGCTTCGTTGGGTCTTATTCTTAGTTTTTCCTTTGGTGTTGTGCTTGTGGTACCCTTACTATCCGCTTTACTTTTACTTGGGCTTTTCACCTAGGACTGCACGTTTCGTGCATGCCTTGTAGTCTTTAGCTGTTACCGTCGCTGAGCTAGTATTTTGCTCAGGCCCTCCACTCTTTCCCTCTCCAGGTTGTAGCAGTTTTTCTTGCAGGGGTTCCTGGAGAGTTGGCTTGTAGCTAATTCTCTTGGAGCTGCTGACTTGAGTTCGTGACTCCCGAGGGTGGGTGGGACCCTCGCCATTCTCCTTTACTCTTTTCAGTTTCAGTTTTCAGTTCAATAGTTGTACTTCTCTTTGTACTTCGTTCAGTTGATATTGTATCATAAGGAAATGTAATGAGAACTTCTACTGTACTGCTTTTGTTACAGCTATTAACTCCCACTGTTGTATTTAATTTGTATTTTAAAAAAAATGTTTCTCAAAATTGTGGGATGTTACAGGAGAGATGTTACAACTTAGGATTCGTGAACAAACGTATATGTCGATAATCATGGAAAGATATTACCAACCTTTTATGTTTACCGTGTTGTGACTTTCGTTACCTGGATTTGAATTATTTGATTATCAGGGTTTAATGATTTTCTTTCTTTTGTTTTTGTAGGATGACTTCTCGGTGTAGACCAGGGAAGGAGCCTGCAGATGAGGCTAGACCTTCTAGACCTGCTGCGGAGGAGAGGGAGGAGTCTCCCTTCGATATTGAAGACGTAGACTTTGGGCCTGATCCTGACGATCTGGAGGCACCACGATGCGGATATGTAGAGACTTTTTCCCCAGATGGTGTGGGGGTGCAGCTGAGAGGGGCGATGGATTCTGAGGAGATTCGGAGGGCCAGATTGCGTGTTTTTGATACACCTCTTTTGACACAGCTCTGGTCCCATCCATCCGTGTATTTGAGGGCTCAGGTAGTTCCACCAGAGAGACCCTTTCGAGGAGCGTGGTTCCAGGCGGTTGCCACCTGCAATCGAGCACATCCTGTATACCGAGACTTTTTGATCGAGCAGGGGTTTGGCGATTTCTTAGCCATTCCGCCCTTTCGCTCGAAGCACACTTTGCTTAGGGCCCTTGCCGAGCGTTGATTCAGTGAGACCAACACGCTCTATCTGGGCGACTGTGAGCTGGGTGTCACTCCTTTCGAGTGGGCCGTTATCACAGGTCTGAGGTTCAAAGGGATCCCTGTCCAGAGGACGACGGGGACCGAGGATGACATCGAGAGGGTATTAGGCATCGCACCACATGAGATGAGAGGGAAGAGGATCCCAGACTTAGCACTGCGGGGAGGAGATTTCTTCTACACCCTAGAGACAGACGATCCTGAGTTGTCCAGATGGCGGCGTCGGTTGCTCTTGTATCTGCTAGTGTCGTGCTTCTTATGCAACAACGGCACTTTGTTTTCTGTGGCTTACGTCGGGATAGTTGACTTCCCGGATGGTGCCCTCTTTGACTGGGGGTCTTTTACTTTTGCCTCCTTCCTCCAGGCTATGAGGAGGAGAGTTAGCTGCCCTTCACCGACACAGTTAGGGTTCTGGACCTTTCTCCTGTGGTGGTCTTTTGAGCATATGAGCATAGGGTGCCCCCTTCCCACCGACCTAGGACTTGACGTCCCTAGGGATCTACGGTGTCCGCGTCCATTTGCGCATTCTCTTGACTTGCTGGATTTCGTGACGCTTCGCTCACAACTGGAGATAGTTACGCCGGACGACATCTCCTGGCAGCCGTTTGATTGGATAGCATTGGGAGGCGATTATCGCGTCGAGATCTACTTGTCATCTCGGTGATGCAGTTTCTTCTCCTACTCTTCTTGGGAGCTGTATATGGGCGACCACTGCTGGCGCCAAACGACGGGAGAGGTTCCGGTTGCAGGAGATTACGACATTGCTGAGTTCATGGTGCGGGGAGACTACACTGCCTGGTTCCGGAGTGTATCCATCGGCTGCTTCACCACTACGACCACAGTTCGAGGCGGAGAGTCGATCGGTGCTGAGCAGGAGCGCTTCTTTCGGATGATGAGGGGTGCAGATAGCAGAGCCCAGTTTTCTCAGCCTATTCCAAAGGATGAGCCGTCGAGGTTGTATCAGGCCTACCAGCAGTGGAGCGCTCGACAGAGAGGAGCACCGCCAGACCAGCTTCCCCCAGATGAGGTACGTAAACATAGTAGTTTACTTTCTGTTTGTCTTTTTGTAGATCTATTGTAGACCTGTCTTTACTGTTCTTTTTGTTTCTAATGATTTGTTCTTTTGTTTCAGGATGCCCCGGACCCCCTAGAGGTTCAGTTGATCGGAGACCCAGACACCGAGGACGGCGGGATGACAGTAGGAGCAGAGATGTCTGATATGTCTGCAGTAGACAGACATAGACTCTTTTTTGTTTTGTAGCAGATACTTGTTGTATAGCTTTGTTTTTTTCCAGCAGGACACTATGTAGTTAGTCCTTTTTGTTCTTCTTTTGTTAGCAGGGAACTTTGTGTAGTTAGCCATTTTTGTTCTTCCTTTGTTCTTTTATGATAGAAATATTTTGTATGCAATGTAATCTATCGCTGTTCATCTCCATTGTCTGTACTGTACTTTTTATTCTGCATCCTATATTTCTTGATTTGTATAGAATGTAAGAGCATTTATTTCATGTATGAATACATACTACTATCTGCAATTTATATCAAATGAGTAAGTATGTTCAAGATATTCATAATTCTCTGCTAGGAGAGGTTGATACACTATTTATGTTAATCCACCAAAGTAAATTTGAAAAACAACGCCTCACCGATTGATCACAGTCGGAAACCTAGATTCGTCCTTTTCACGTGAATAACCTCGCAATCTTTAGCACATGAAGCGACAGACCACACTACCAAATCAAACTAGATCTTCAGGGGAACTGATTCCTCGGAAGGCTGGTTTTTTTTCTTGGACATCTTCTCTAACTTCAACACTATTCAGATATTCTCTCTGGTTTCAACTAACTCTGAAGAATGGTTATGTGTGTGTGTGTTTGATTGGCTTTTTCTTTATCCATTTTTGACGTAACTCTCTCTTGGGATTGATAATTATGCTGGATGCCTTTCGTTTTTGTTCCGATTTTGCTACGATCCCCTCTCGGGTTTTGACTATACTGGATTAATCCATTTTTTGCTGTAGTCCCCTCTCGGGCTTTGACTACATCGGATTTGTATCCTCTTTGTCTTGCTATGATTCCCTCTCGGTTTTTAACCATGCGGGGTTTTCCGATCTTGTCATAGTTTTCGTTCTCAGGTTTTAACTATGTCGGATAATGATTTCTTTTATAGAAAATGACTTGGATTCTGACTTCGACAAGCCATAAACTTCTTAACTAAGGGCCGATGACTTTGAGCGAGTGTGAGCACTTCCATTGTGAGGAGGCTGAAGAATTCAAAAAGATATAAGTAGAGATCTTTTGTAGAATCTCCCCTTTTTGTTTATGTAAAGGGGGTGGCGATTTTTTTTGATCATCGTATATTCATGATGATAACATATTTTTTTTGAATCGCTCTTGTTAGATAAGAGGAGAAAAGGAAATTTGTATTGAAGCCTCGAAAGAGAGAGTGGAAGTGCTACTACACTCAATTTTCACCGGATCAATCGTCAAGAAGATGGTGCTTTAACTGAAATCAGAACTTAATCATTGTATTTGAAACAGATATTACTAATTAGACATAGTAAAGTTTCAACATGTCAGAGTTAAGAGGAAGAGGGAACTCAGGTCCATCCATATCTGCTAGGATGACGGCTCCGCCTGACAGTACTTTGGATACGATGAAAGGTCCTTGATAATTGGGGGAGAATTTCCCTTTGGCTTCTTCTTGTACATGGAGAATTCGCTTCAGGACCAAGTTGCCAGGTTGGAAGATTCTCGGCCGTACATGCTTATTGAAACTTTTAGAGTTTCTCCGTTGGTAGCACTGAGAATGAAAGACTGCTGCTAGTCTTTTCTCGTCTAGAAGGGCCAACTGATCATGTCGGGCCCTGATCCACTCTGTATTTTCCGTAGCGGCCTCCATCATTATCCGGAGCGACGAGATTTGCATTTATGGGGTAAGAACGGTCTCGTAGCCATAAACTAAGGAAAACGGTGTTGCCCCAGTAGATGTTCGTGCAGTTGTCCGATAGGCCAGGAGAGCAAATGGTAGCTTCTCGTGCCAGTCCCGATGAGTATCAGCCATCTTGCGGATGATCCGTTTGATATTTTTATTGGCTGCTTCTACTGCTCCATTCATCTGTGGGCGATAGGTAGTTGAGTTCTGATGTTTGATGTGGAACTGATCGCAAAGATTCTGCATCAAGGAGCTATTCAGGTTCTTTTCATTGTCGGTTACCAAACTCTCTGGTTGACCGTAGCGGCAGATGATGTTGTTTCTGATAAATCTCGTGATGACCCTCTCGGTTACATGAAAGAAACTTGCAGCTTCCACCCATTTGGTGAAGTAGTCAATGGTGACCAAAATGAATTGATGACTGTCAGAGGCTTTAGGATTAATGGTTCCAATGACATCAATTCCACATGCTGAGAAAGGACAAGGAGAAACCATAACTTGAAGTTCCTTGGGCGGTGCTCGTAGGACATTCCCATGAATTTGACATTTGTAGTATTTCTTGACGTACTGGATGCAATCGGTTTCCATCGTTGTCCAATAGTATCTCGGATGCAAGATTTTTCTGGAAAGGGTGTGACCAGTCATGTGCGGGCCACATGCCACTACAAGAAAATACATCAATTGTGATATCATTTAGAGACAACAAAATATTTCTGTCACTGAATGCAGATAACAGTGACAATGAATTCCAGCTTTGTCACTGAAAACATTGGTGGAAAATAAATTCTTGTATGACATATGAAGAAAAGAAACTGTGACAAAAATTTTGGTTTTTACCCAAATTATACCCAAAGCGGGATGATATTTTTCCCTCCCTCTTATTTTCCATGTAGTTCTATCTATACTAATATATAAAGGGAGAGCAAAAGTTGAGAGTGTGTACATTTTTTGATTTCCAAAAATACCCCTAATATGATAATTGTGAGTTTTTAAATTGTATAGATGATATAGTTTTTTAGTTGTGTAGAAGGGTAGTTTTTTAACTTCCATTTAAAAAAATCTTTTTAATTTAATTGTTTCTATCTTGTTTAATCCACTTGCACACCCACGAAGTGGGTGCACAGCCTCTAGTATAGTGAAAAGCCCTAAATTGATATCTGGTTCCTCTCCTCCACGCAGTCTCCAGCTCCTCTCCTCCACTCTCATGGTATGTATCTCTCGTTCTTCTCTCTCATCTATCTTGTTCTCTCCCCTCTCTCATTCCCCTTCTTACCTCCCTGACTCATCCTCTCCATCTCTCTCTTTGGAAAGTATCTTCTCTCTTCCAAAATCTTATTTCTGTACTCTCTCAATACATTATTACATTTTTTGTTAAGTGATTTGCAGTTATGTTCAGTATATGTTAAAATGATTCGAACTAATATATGTATTTGAGTGGTGCTATTTTTTGTTCCTTCTTGATTTGAATCGTTGTCTTTTTAATTGCGTGTTTAGCTATGTTATTTGAACTTTGTGTTTCGTTCTGCTAAGTTGAAATGGAAAATCAGCAGAACCAAGGAAAATTAGTTTATGAACTAATCTACATAATCGTTGTGTTTTCAAGGTTGCTTCTGGTACAAATCGTTGAAGTTTGCATCTGGCCAAGCAATATCAGGTATGCATTGTTATGCTAGAGGTTATAAATTGCTGTGTAAGTGTTTGAGAAAATGCCTTGCTTGGAAGATGATTGGATAATTATAGGTTCTTATAAATTTTAAGTGCAAGTCCACTATCCAAGCAACTGAATAATGTGTCCATGATCCTCTTCTTCATTCTTATTTGTTGGTTCTCTCATAAGCTTAACACTCATATTAGAATCTCCTGATGGATTTGCAGAATGAGCAACAGGCCAGGAAACAACTATGACAACCATAAATGTGGTAATTTTAAATTTTATAACTATGTTTCGTGCATTTAAGATTGAAGTCTTAAAGAGTTTGGGTAAATGCAGTATGGCAATCTCATCCACTTTGTCGAGTTTCATTTACTTTGTCGAGTTTCATTTCTCGATCGAGTTAAGACAGGATCAAGAATACCTTCACGAGGAAAACACCAACTCACTCAACATAAAATTTTTTAAGCAACATGAATTTTTGTGATGCAGATGGTTGATATACTGGAGATTTGTAGGCACTTGTGGTAGAATTAAACTATGTTTCTGCCCACACCTTAGACAGAGTGCTTTGGTTGTGAAATTAACACTAAAGTTACCTGACATGAAGGCCTAACAAGATAGAAATTCAGTGTAAATCCCGGTTTCATTTTTGATAGAAATTCAGTGTAAATCCTCATTTTCATTTTAAGCAAAAACTTCATTGGTTTTTGCCAAAGCTGTATCATACAAAAGGATTTGTTTGTTGTTCCCTTCACGCAATCTTGATAAAAAAAAATTTCTTTAGTCTGTGCAATTTTCTGTGTACCAACAACATTGTGCAATCTATATTTTTTCCCTAATGTTATGAAGGATGTATTTTATGTATGGGAGATAATGGTAGTGTTAGTGTTTTGCTATATAATTGGATGTTGGAATACTTACCACTGGTACTCGCATCAGATAGTACTAACACCCACTGCACTATATGATATGTGGCATACTAAGAGATGGCTTTGTAACCCATGTTTTGTGATAGAACATAGCATCAGTTTGTGAAATATATCCCGATTAAACAGGTGTATACTATACAGTTTAGCAATAGGACCGACTCTTTGTATGAAACCGATACTAAGATCCACTGTTCCGTATCTCTGCCCTCTTCATCTAGAAAAGGCTAA
>NMUG010013782.1:0-10025 GCA_002855965.1 Monotropa hypopitys
GGAATTGATTTGTGTTATTGGGATGATCTTGGGATCCCTTCGAACCTCTTGGTGTCATGAATTGGAAGAGAGTGCTATTGCCTATAATCATGTTGGTTGTGAAAAATTCTGGAACCTTGTGGGATTTTTCTTGGACCTCCCTTGATCTCGTCAAGGTGGAAGGTGTTGAATCGGTTTATTTACTCGCTTGATCTCATCAAGGTTGAGTGTTGAATGTGAAATCACTTAATTGAAAACATATAAATGAAATGTTTGATCTTATCCCTTGAGGTGTTGCCGAGGATGAGTTTTTACTTGAAGAAAAGAAATTAAGTGATTCAATATACCCAATGGATGTCAAACATGGAGAATGTGCGCAACAAGGTTATTCTCATTCAAATTGGAATCTATCATTAAAGAAAGTGGGAATTATATTAACCTATCGATCTAAAGGTTTGGGTCGAAGATACCTATGGTATATTCGGGAATTTTGTTCCCTGGATGGTCTCCATCCACAACATTGTGCAATGGGGGTCGACTGGAGCCCTACCGATGAGTTGGGCAACTCTGATAGTTTGTTAGTTGGCTAGCTTATACAAAAGTTCCAACCTAAATCTATTAGAGCAAGGTTATTGATAATAAAATCTTAACTCCCTGGTTCGCCATGGTTGAGACGGGACTCTGTCTGCGGTACAATATAAAAGATAATAATGAAGATTAATTGGATTCCTTGGCCCTCTTATTCCATCAAGGTTGAAAGAACTGAAAATATTATTCCAATCATTCCAATATATCTCAAAAGTGTGTGTGAACCAAATCTCTAACGATATCAAAAGTTGGAAGGAAATTTGAGACGGATTAGTGATTGATGCCTTGGTGGTGAAATGTTTGGATTCTTTAGTGAGTCCTTGAGTTTTGGGTAGTGTTTGGGTACCTTTAGTGAGTCCTTGGGTTGGTGTAGAGCTTGGACTCCTTTTGTAAATTCTTGGGTCATTCTAGCCTCTTGTTGAAGGTCAAGTTGTGTTGGAGTTGTAGCCCCTTTTGATTGTGTCTTGGAGACTTTCTTCTTGCAGTCGAGTGACCTTGAGTACTTGAGTTGGTCTTACTTTGAGGTCTCGTTGCACTTTTACTTTAGGTTCTTTCTTACACTTGGGTTCTTACCCACTATGTGCATACTTGTTAGTAGTTAGAGGTTTTCATGTTGAGCTTGTGGATAGCTAAGACCCCCTTCCCCTTTCCCCCTAGTGTTCTGTGTTGCAGGGATAAGAGGCTTGTTAGTTGGAGTTTCAGATTAGCTGCTGGGTTTTCTCGGGAGCTTGCCAATTCTTTGGTCCTTATATTTTATTTTATGGTACTATTCTTTCACTTGTAGCTTGACATTGTATTTAGTATACTTCCGCACTTTTTTTATCTCTGTACTTCATGTTTCTCTCTTTCTTTTATCTTGTTATTACGTAATGGTTATCTCAACTGATATGTATCTGGATGACAAGTAGCTTATCCCATGTTTTACTGTTTTATAATTATTTAAAAAATGGTTTGAAAACTCAAGGCGTGACAACTTGGTATTAGAGCTTTCAGTTAGATTACCTTGGGACCGTGGGGAGACATTCGGTCTCTATGGGTTCTCTCGGTCATCACATTGATCTGTGGTCGTGTTGGTGTGCATATTGTACACCATTACACTATGGCATTGTGTCTTTGAAGTACCCTGCATGTTTTGACTCTTCCCTTGGATGTTGAGTTTCTCCAGTCCATTGGAAGTCGAGTGTATTTATTTGTGACAATTTAGTTGCCTTGCTGTGGTTGTATATCCTTGTGACTTTGTTCTTTGTATTCACGAGGCACATTTCGTTGTTCCTGTCTAGCATTAGGCTCCTCTGTGCCGATAGAATTGAGTTTGGGGCTAATAGTGAGGTAGCAATACCTAGTGGTATTTGGGATTCTTGTAGTGGTTGTTCCTTGCCCCGCTATTTGGGAGGTGGAACCTTGTCTTGGTGGCATGTTGTGTTAGGCCCCTTGTGACTTTGGTCATGGTTTCGTGTTGGATATGCCCTTTGGAACCCTTCTAGTCTAAAAAGGTTGGTTGTTTTCTCCATCCTTAGGGTATGGATTTTGATATAGTTGTTGGAATATAGGCTTGTTGGCCATTCGAGTTGAATATCCCCTTCTTTCTAGGAAGAATCTTGTGGTGTCGCCTAGATTTTATGATTCTTTATTTTAAGGGGTATGACCTATTGGTAGACTTTCCATGTAAGATCATGTTGATTGTGTTAGGATTGTGTTTGTTTAGACTTCTTGGAAGCGTCATGTGTTAGTTCGTGGGTTAATGTACGATTTGTAGAGTGCCCTTCCTTATGTAGTATTATATTGCATTTGTTTTGGGTTCTTTACCCATTTGGGGGCTTAGGTGCCCCATATGAGTCGTTCATTCTATGATTATTTGCTTGTGTATTTCTCGTTGAATGACGTCGATGTTCTCTTTGCGAGGTATCTAGATGGATGCTGGTCATGCCTTGAATGCATTGAAGGAGTTCCTTCTCATGTACGCTCCCCAATTAAATGGTGAAGGTGATCCTATGGAAGCCAATCTTTGGGTCACAGGGATTCACAAGATCCTTGATGCGATGGGTGTTGTTGAGAGTCCTTTCCAAGTGTCCCTGACAGCGTATCAACTTTTTGGAAATGCCGATGAGTGGTGGAGTTCAGTGATGAAGAGTGGTCAATTGTCGAGTATCCCTCCTTTGGAGAGTTTGTCTTGGGAGCAGTTCGAGACTATTTTCGATGTGTAGTATCTTCCTGGTTCTTTTCGTGAGAAGTTGCGATTGTAGTTCGAGTGTCTGACTCAGGGTGACATGATTGTCTCCCAGTATGCTGCAAAGTTTCAACCCTTGTTCCATTTTTCACCCGAGAGGTTTGGTTCGGAGGATTGCAAGTGCTGAATGTTCGAGAAGGGTTTGCGTGATTCAATTCATCAAATTGTGGTGAGACAGTAGATTCAAAATTTTGCCGCATTGTTAGAAAGAGCTAGAGCTGTTGAGTCTTGTTTTGTTAAAGCAAAGATGGTACCCGAGTGGGAGCCACGTCACCACCTTGTTAGTGAGGGTTCGTCTGCTTTTGGAGGTCTTGGTAATAAGAGAGGCCAAGCCTAGTCTAGACCACCGCATAAGCGTCGTGGTGTGAGTTTTTCATCTTCCTCATCTCACTAGCCGGGAGTTATCTTCAAATCTCAGGTTGTGTGCCACAAATGTCTTCAGCTGGGCCATATTCATGCTCAATGCACCGTGCCACTCTCATCATCATCACCTTGTTTCTCATGTGGGGAAGTTGGTCACAGGGCAAGAGATTGTCCCCATGGAGTTAGTGCTCGTAGAAGACCGGGTCTCTGATTTGGTCTCATTCTTGATTGGCATCTCTCCATGGTGGATTGTGTTTTCCTTTTTTTGCTTGATCTCTCCTTAGTGTTCTATTCGAATTGTATTAAGGAAATTTGTAATCCCTTGGTTGTATCTTTTGACTTTTGTTGGAATTTGGAGTTTCCCAAGTGTTTTTGTATCGGACTTTCAGTTCCTAAATGAATGACTTGTTGTGGCCTCATGCCCTTTTAATGTGACGTCGATTGATTTGATCATGCTAGTAGTTCCCTCATTTCTTCTCATTTGACCACTTCATGCAATCGTATCTTGAACAATAGTGGTGGATCCCTTGATTCTGTTTGCTATATTCTAGTAAGTTAGGGAATTTTGATTCCCCTTGTGGTGCCTTTAGTCGCATGTCCTCATGTTGGATGCCTTATCAATCATCAGTAAGAAGGTCTCAGACCTCATGTCGGATGCCTTATCAATCATCAGTAAGAAGGTCTCAGACCTGGGAAGCTACGTATGATATTATCGCAGTAAATTTGTAATGAATACATATTGGTATTTAGATTCGGTGTGAGTATAATGCTATGCCATGTTGTTGGGATAGCACATATGAATCTTGGTGTGGGTGAGTGTCTCTCTTTGACTATGTGATATATGTTTGACGTGTGTGAATTGGTTTGAGAAGTACTACCGGCCGGGGAATCTTAAAACAAATCACCAATGTTAGACGGTTATCACAATAGGATGTGTGTGTTGTGTTGTGTGTATGGGTGAGCATTGTGGAGCATGCGCATGCATTATGCTGTGAGTACTTGTGGATACGTGGGATATTGATGCGACGTAGTATTCTAGTCCATTAGCGCCCATTTTGATTGTACTCTCTTCCTCGCTCTCATATTGTTTTGCCTCTATCCTATGCAATTTCAAGGATGAAATTCTTTTAAGGGGCATGCGATGTGACGATCTAGAATTTCATGAATCGAAATTAGAATTCTTAGATTCTATTCCATAGATTTTGATTGATTTTAATCTCAAAATCTTCTCTTGATTGTGAGTGTGGTTGATCCTAGAATGTCGTAGAGAATTCCTGTCATGCCTCGGATTTTCAAACCATTTTTTAAAGGTGGTTATAATTTAAAAATAACTAAGACACAACCCAACCAACCAAATAAAACATCCAGGCATAAGATGAAATAAAGTGCGGAAAGAGAAATACAACTACATATTGCATTAAAATTTCTTCTTTAACTTACAAGATACAAAGATGGCTTAAACATCATTTCTTTACAAAATAATAAAAAAGGTACAAGCTCCATGAGCCTAAAGGATATACCAAAAAGGGGCTTCGTCTTCAAATCAAGTGGCAAAGTGCTCCAAAAGTAAAGAGTCCTCAAGAAGGAGGATCAAACCTGAAAAAGAAGAGGGTGTTACGCCAAGTAGGGAAAATCTATGTTCTACTATGACTAAGCTTGACGCGGACTCATGTGTGCTTGTTTACCATGCAATAAATGACCCAACAAAGAAAGTATGCATGACAATGATTCTCAATCTACAAGTGACAAGTTACAACTCCTACACTACCATACAAGGATGTACTCGCTTCTTTTCATGTAACATATTCCATGCACATTGACTTTGGGTTCGTTGTTGCCATGATTAGAGTCGTTCCATTTTCCTTTCATTGATTTTATTTTCATATGGATGAACTGGGAAATCCCATCATAAGTCTATTGGTTCATCCTACATATGTCATACTATGGATGAGTTCGGGAATCCCATCATAAATCCATTCCCTACTACATCCTAATGTCTCATACTGTGGATAAATCCCGGAATCCCATCATAAGTCCATTTCAGATTTATCCTACTATCCCCTTTTATTATGTTTGGGGTGTGTAACGTTGATAGGGTAGGTCCGGTATGGTTGCTCCGGTAACAAACCATCCTTTCCAATCCGTATTCCCCAAATCTTTGGGAGGCCCAAGTTACCCCTATTGTGCACAATGCCGTGGATGACGCGACCATCCAGAGAATCCCGTTATAAGTCTGTTTCCGCATAATATAAATCCCGCCCAACTTTCTCATAACTACAATCGAATCAATACTCCAAAATGGGAAAAACAACCAAATTCCCAAGACTAGAAGGATCCAAATAGGTGTGCTCAACACAAAACTAAGACCAAGATCACAAAGGACCTGACACAATATGCCACCAAGGCCAAGGTTTCACTTCCCGAACACATGGGCAGGGAACAGTCACAATAGGAATTCTGAATACCTCCAGGGACTTCCATTCTAACACTGACCACAAGCTCTACCCCACCAACATAGAGGATACTAAGACAAGACATGAGTGGCTGAAGGTGCATCAAAATACAAGGAATGAAGGAAGAAGGACATACAACTACTATAAGGCAACTATCTTGCCACACAAGAACAACACTCAACTTCTAAAGGACCAGAAGGCGTCAACATCTAAAAAGGAGAACAACACTCAAGAATAGAAGACAAGGAAGTGCACTATATGCACGAGCGACAGAGGTTCATGGAATACACATGAAGAACCCAAAGAGACTAAGTGTCCCCTACGGTTCCAAGGTATTCGAATAGGAATCTCTGATACTAATTGTAATGGCCCGGATTTTTAAACCTTTTTTTGTAAACATTTTAAATGGTTAATAACAGTAGGAGAGAACTCACTACTTAAGGTGTCAATATACAGGGATTTCGATGAAGTGAAATAAATTCCACTAACAAAGTACAAAGGTACAGAAAGAACAAAAGAGTACAACAATGAGGAAGAGTAAAGGTACAACAACTAACTATAACAACTACAAAAGAAAATACAGAGAAAAGAGAAAAGGTACAACATCTGGCTACTACAACTGAAACAAAAGTACATAGAAAACAAGTACAAGGCACACTAAGGTGGCAAGCTCCCCTGGGATCCAGCAGCAAGCCGAACTCCAAGTCCACCACCACAACAAGCCCTGCAAACAAGTCCTGGAAAAAGAAAAGAAATGAGGGTCTGAGCAAACCACATCTCAGTAGAAAAACTCCTAACTACTACCAAACATGCACCTGAGGGTGCGTGCCTAAGTGTCCACACACAAACAAAAATGAGAAGAGGAAACTCAACTCAAGTAAAAGTGCACCGCAACCTCAAGGTAACTCAAACACAAGCACACCGTCAACCGCGTAAGCTAAGTGAGACTCCAACTGTCAACCAACAATAAGAACCCGACACACTAACAATGAAGTGCAATCTAATAAAACCAATGTACGTGCTAAAGTGAGACAACCTCCAAAACCGTTCCAAGGTATCCCAAGAGACCACCAGAACCAAGACCATTATGTAATCACTAGAGTGAGGCAACCACCAATTGAACCAAGGTAGCCCAAGAGGACATGACGACACGACCTCAAACCAATCTACCACCTAATCGCCCAATCACCAAGAACATTGTTGTAGATTTGATTCTCATTTAACTTTGGAACATATTGGAGATTGAGGTGGAATTTTAATTATTAATCAATTACTTTCTTATTGTCTCCATATGACAAATCATAGGAGCCCAAGCCATCCTTTTTTACATTACCCACCGCCTCGACTAGGTGGGTCACGTACTAGGAGGTCACACGAGCTCGGTACACAATACTCCCACAAGACCGAAGGAGGGGGTCCCACTTACTCGACGACCAGCAAGGGGCTATGTGCCGAGACAACGTAAAATCATCCCTACCGGTCTTCCCCTTGGTGACACAAGGGAGTCACACAGGACTCGTAAAACCCAAAACAATATTATTCCCACTTTGCGGCTTAAGGGGTCACACCAGGCATCACACACGCAATCGTATCACGGGTAGGGCAAGAACATCCTAAACCTGGATGGGTACCAACATAAACAACACACGGGTTAGGGAAACATCCCCCTAAACTCGGATAGTTCAAAAAACCATTAGAAAAAAAGGCTTGGGGCAATCACACATCCCAATTCCCAAAGTTGGTACACTCATATGCAATCGATCCACAACTCCTCACATGATCTTATCATTAAAATTAGGTGAAATAGAGGTGAAGGATTTATAGTTGAGAATGGGTGGTCCTCGTAGGATCCATCCCTCATATTGGGCATTCATTGAGTACATTAAGTACATTATCAAGTTTCTCAAATTACAATTTCTCGTTGACCACATCAAGGGAAAATCAACCCGAACCAAAAATGCCTCCAATAATTCGATAACACCAAAGGGGCGAAATAAGTGAGGACACCCAAATCGATCAAGGGAATCCGAATGACCCACTATTACTCCAATAACCTACATAGGAATTTCATCGAACACTTAGTGTCCAATACAACCCAAGGGACCTATGATGATGTTAAGACCCAATTCGACCAATTGTTCATCTTTACTAAGTGTACAATAAATCCCAAGACGATAATATTGTCAAAAGTGATCTATGACTCTAAGGGGAATTTTATCGAGCACTTGGTGATTACAACCTCTAATGCCCCAAATCAATGTCACCAAGCAACACACCATACCCAAGTCATCACCAACAATCATCTACAATATGCCTAGACTAACCCTAGGCTACCAAAAACGAAATCCAACCCAAGACCAAGAAATACTCAACCTATATACACACATATACATACGAAGGAGTAGAGAGAGATTTACCCACCAGAGAGACACACAACTCGAAATCCCTAGATGAGGGGTTCTTCATCCATGAACAGTCCAAGCACGTCACCTCGTAGCCCTTGACGAGCTCTCCAACATTTGTGAAGGGCAATCCTTCAAAGGAGAAAGGGAGAGAGGTCAAACTAGAGGAGAGAGAGAGGGAGAGAAAGAGAAAATTCGAGAGAGAATGGAGGAGAAAGAGAGACTTACGGCTGGAATGGATGGGGAAGCCAAATGAAATCAGTTAGGGCTTCCTCTCTCAGCAATTTCATATATATACTCGAGCCCAAAGTGGACAAAAATGCCCCCAACATACCCCAAAAGTAAGTCTGCCGAAGCCCTATATCGATATACAGTCACTCTGTATATCGATATATAGGCTTGCTGAAGGATGCCCAAAGCATTTTTATTTCGATATATAGCATAGTTATATATCAAAATACAACCCCACTACACACTTCCAACAGTATATGCATTTCGATATGCACCAGTGCATATCGAAATGCAAACCCTATTGTACGAATTCAAGAAGGATATATATCGATATGCAAGGATGCATATCGAAATTCCCCTATCGAAATGCAATAGTGCATATCGAAATGAGAGACCTCGTTGGGCAACCTCAAGGCATATGCATTTTGATATGCAACGATGCATATCGAAATGCAACCTTACTGAAATGTTCCCATAAGGGGACATATCGAAATAAGGGCAAAGGAGGTAAGGGCTCATATCGAAATATAGTCCAGACATGCATTTCGATATACCATCCAATGGCATATCGAAATACTAACGAAGGAAAAAGGGCAGTGGCCTTGCATTTCGATATGCACCAACCTGTATATCGAAATGAGGTCTTTCGACAGGAAGACCAACATGAGCATATTACGATATACACCACAAGTGTATATCAAAATACACACAAAAGAGAGGGGACCAGAGACCCGATATATCAAAATGACAGAAAGGGGGAGGGGATCCCTATTTCGATATAAATAGAGAAGGGGGAGAAAATTTTCCTTAATTTAATTGGAATTGGTGATTGCCGGACAACGTGTCGATCACCCGAACATCGACAAACACAACCAAGCATATTCCCGAACATTTCAAATATCTTCTAACCCAAAGTGCGGGACTCGGGAAGGCCTTATTCACCAAATCTTCGATTTTAATCTAATGGGACTCTATTAAATGGAATAGAGAATCTAAACGAAGTGTAAGAAATATAAATTTAAGAAATTTCCGGATATCTATTAAAATTCTGAACCGTTACAAAAACAATGGACTTCTCTACATGTACTTTGGATGGTCTCATGGATACACTTGTGACCGAAGAGATGCGCCTTAACCTTAACCATGAATCCACTAAACCAAGAAAATAAATAGCCTTGAAAGTCACTAAAAATGACAATTCATCAACCGAATCATCTGATGGGGATGATGACATGACCTTACTCACCCAAAACTTTAAAAATTACCTAAAATCCAAAAAAGGTGGGTGGAGGCACAAGAAAGATGACAAAAAGAAGGAAACTCTCCAAAACCCTATCATATGCTTTGGATGTAACAAACCCAGTCACGTCAAGTCCAAATTCCATCAAATCAAATTGGCATTCAAAAAGGCTACAAGTACGCTATGCTAGCAGCTTGAGATAATAGCGATACCGAAACCGAAAATGAGGAAGAAAAGAAACTCGCAAATCTTTGTCTAATGGAAAAAGATTCCAATTAGGTAAAATACTCATTTATTAATGATTTACAATGAGCTTTCGATTCTTTATTATCCGATTATAAACATCTAAAATAAATACATAATGAATTAAAGGTTTTTACAAAAGAATTATCCATAGAACTCGATAAGATTTTGGAAGATAAATCTTTATTTCAAAAACAAATTGATTTGTTAGAAGAAAAACATAATCAAGAAATTTATTTATTTATTTCCAAAGAAAAAGATTTCAATAATGAAATAATTGATTTGAAAATATCATTAGC
>NMUG010013783.1:0-10025 GCA_002855965.1 Monotropa hypopitys
GCTTATAATAATAGTTTTCAAAGTAGCATTGGGATGACACCGTTTGAGGCTCTCTATGGTAGAAGGTGTCGGACGCCAACATGTTGGAGCGAAATTGGAGAAAGATGAATTTTGGGACCGGAACTTTTGCAAGTGGCATCGGATGGAGTGAAACTAATTCGGGAGAGGTTGAAGGTGGCTCAAGGTCGTCAAAAGAGCTACGCAGATAATAGAAGAAGGGAGTTGGAGTTCAATGTTGGTGACTATGTATTTTTGAAAGTATCACCTTGGAAGGGAGTTATGCGGTTTAGAGGAAGGGGAAAGTTGGCACCTAGATACATTGGTCCTTATGAGATTGTAGAGAGGATTGGGGCTACGGCATACCGTTTGGCATTGCCAGTGGAGTTGTCCCGACTCCACAACGTATTTCATGTCTCTATGTTGCGGAGGTATGTTCATGATCCGACTCATGTTTTGCAAGCGGAACCATTGGAGATGGATGAGGACTTGACATATGAAGAGAAGCCGGTGAAAATTCTTGATTTCAAAGAACAAGTGCTACGTTCTAAAGTAGTGCGATGGGTTAAAGTATTGTAGCAAAACCATGGCGTAGACGAGGAGACTTGGGAAGGCGAGGAGAACATGAGGAGGGATCACCCACAATTGTTTTCAGGTATGTCTTTAAAAATTTCGGGAACGAAATTTCCTAAGGGAGGAGAGTTGTAATACCCGTTCCACATTATAAATTAATTATTAATAAATTCTAAAATATTAGAATGAGAAGTAAGAATTGAAGAGGTTTTAAGGGGGAATGTAGAAGTATATTATGAAAATATACATTAATATTAATGCCTAATTTTACACAATTAAGTGTAAAAAGGTAAGGAAATGGCAAACAAGGGAAAATAACCAATTAAATGAAGGGTATGGAGGTAATACAACTTAAAAATATGATTTAGGGATTCAAGTTGTATCATTCCCTCATTTTTGTAAGAGTGGAGGAAGAGGCTAGAGAGAGAGAAAAGAAGGAGGCAAGAAGAAGGGGAAAGATTGGAAGGCAATAAGAAGGATTCGAAAGAAAATCTCTTCATAAAACTTGTTCTAGAGCTAAACACGAATCCATTGACATATTTATTGTGATTATATTGTATAAGAGTTGGTCTAGATCGGAGTTTTAAAATTTATTTTCGTTTTTGATAAAAACCTAGAATTTTGATCTTTGAATGTTGGATTTTGGGGTGTTTTGATGCCACAAATTGAGTATGTTTGATGCCTAGATGTGTAGAACACTTTAGTGGAGTCAATTTTCGAGTTTTGGGGTAAGGAGATCGAGGTTGGGGTGATTTGAGGTGAGAGGGTTCGCAGAAAATTTTCTGGAAAATCGAAACTGAAGAAGGGGTACCGGTCCCCCATAAAGGCGGGTACCGGTCCCCATGTAGCAGTGAAGTCGGGAATTAAAGGGGTACCGGTCCCCGTGAAAGTGGGGGACCGGTCCCCATAAATTAAATTGGCGGAAAAAGTTAAGGGTATCGGTCCCCCGTAAAGGCGGGAACCGGTCCCCGCTGATCAGTGAGCTTGGGTCAAGGGAGGGTACCGGTCCCCCGTAAAGGCGGGTACCGGTCCCCGCAAAGCAGAAAGGCTGGAACTTGGTCGGGTACCGGTCCCCCAAAAGGGCGGGTACCGGTCCCCGCTAGGGATTTTTAGGCAGGTTTTGGGCGATCTTTCGGGTTGTTTGGGGATGGTCTTGGGTCATGTTTGGTTGATATTAGAGATTAATTAAGACTCTAATAAATTGTTAAAAGACTATTACACTTTCAATTAATGATTTCATATCTCCTTATCGCATTTCTTTTATCATAGACTGAAATTATGATTTACTTTGGACAGGGACACTTGAGACAGGCGGTGAGGCCTCGCTCAAGGGCAAGGAGAAGATCTAAGCAGCGGTATTCGGTGAGTGTACGAATTTGGTAAATGGAAAGTACTTTGCTTGTCTTTCAAGTACACGTTCTTTTATGTTAATTGTGAAAGGATTATTATGCATGCTTTTATGCTACATGAGATAAATGAAGAAAATGGAGGATGTAAAATCTTATGGCCAATAGGGTGAATTATCCCTTTTAATGCTACAAGTCGAGGTCAATACTGCGGGTTGACGGCTTGTTAGCATATGTCGAGGTTGTGATTGCGGTACAACGGCATATCATCAATGGGTCGAGGTCAATACTGCGGGTTCATGGCTCATTGATTTTTGGGAGCTGCGGTTCCAAATTAAATTAAAAAGAAAAATGTTAAATGTTTGAAATCGGGCTGCGGCCACTTACGTTTTGTAAAACTCTTGCAATTGTGAAATCTATCTATCCTATTCACACTCTGGTTTCCTTGTGTTTTCTAAAATGCTTGGAAACTAGGTCTTGGAGCTAGCGGTCCACTACTTATCTTGGAGGGAGATAATTGAAGAAACATTAGCTTTGGATGGATGGCTTCAAGGCTTAGCATTGAAGAAGGTTTTGACTCGTATGATCGATTGATATCGTAGAAGAGCCATTACTTGGCATTTGTACTTCATTTTCTTTTAGTAATTGTTTCATTGAGAGCATGTTTGGGAACTTGTAGTTGATGGTAAAAGATTATGTTGAGGGGATTTCTTTAATCTACGTTTGATGTTAGTTATGGTTGCTTAAACCTATTGACTCTTGAGATTTAATGTTAAGAAATTTTTATTTCCTCATTTTTTGGATGAGATTTTTGTAAGGGATGTTACAGTTTTATTATCAATTCCGATAAATTCCGGGATCCCTAAAGATTAAGTCCATCCCGCATTTATCTATAGCTCATAAGATGGTATGAGTCTCGGAATCCCTAAAAATCAAGTCCATTCCGTATTCATCCAAGTATCGTTGTAACATTGATAGGGCAAGGTTGGTCTAGTAGCTCGTCAACACACTAGCCAAATCCTAATCCGTCTTATCCAAAGGCCGTTGGGAGGGCTCACGTAGCCCCCTTTGTGCACAAAGTCGTGGGTGGAGCGACCACCCCGGGAATCCCTAAAAGTCAAGTCCATTCACGCATAAGAACATATCAATTCCCGTATTGTTGTTACAATATTATCCTGGGAGTCCCTAAAGATCAAGTCCACTCCCGCATAACATTACAAGTTTACTATGCCGAGAATCCCTACAATCAAGTCCATTCCCGCATAGAAACTAGCCAGTATTATCGTTGGCCATCAATCGCGTTCTTAAGTTCATTCGTTTGTATTACATCTCCTATCAAACGCTAGTAATCCAACAAGTGAGTTGTTATTCCAATTTCATTAAATGATTCATAGGTGATAGATTCACGATTTAGTACGAGTAGCCCTCATGGAGCACATTCCCGGTATTGGATATTCATTTGATTCCATTGAACTATTTACTTAGTTCCTCAATCATACACTCCACCTCGGCCAATCCAAGGGAGATAACCACCAAGACTATTCAACCTCAACCAAGGGTTTCAAGGCCAATAGTTTACCACAACGGGGCTAAGGAATGCCCAAACCTATCAAATCACGAGGGAAGGGGGCTTGGACCCCCAAATCTCATCTTAATGCCCACATGGCAACATCATCGAATACACCATTGCCCCACAAGTTCAAGGGAGACTTCTTATCATTTTAACGGCTCAACGTATCTAAGTATTTCACCTACTCATCCTACGACAATTCAAATACCGCGATAAACCTAAAACACGACTTAAGGTTCACAAGGACATTTTGTCAAACATGTGGTGGCTCTAATCTCCAATGACCTCCAATCAATCATACATGACACCAAAAACACAATCATTCCTCTCATGGGAATTTCATCGAACACATGACACTCACGTTAACCTCAAATGATATCTAAACTCAATTGACCATGATTCAATCCTAGGACTCCATCAATTGGACTCACAAGCCTCTCGGGCATTTCATCGAACACCTAATGGAAAATCCTAGGGCATTAGATGTAATTCATACAAACCATGATTATTCAAACAAACCTACATACACACACACATTCGGTAGGAGTTAAGAATTTACCCACCGGGCAATCACCGGAGCAGTCGCCGGAACGTCGCCAATAAATGTTGCCGCAAACCGAACCCGCCACCACGTAGATCGCCTCATGCTTTTCAACGTTCCTCAAGACCGCACCTCCATAGCTACTTGCCGGAAAGTCGCCGGAGTTCCAAAAGTTTCCAGAGGGTGAAATCATGAAGGTTACCGCGTAGCTCTCGCCAAGAGGAACAATGTTTCTTCTTGGAGAAACTCCATTGCTCGATGTTGAAGGACGCCTAAAAATTCAAATCTCATCAGATAGAGAAGTGGTTGGGTTTAATAGAGAGCTAGGAGCAAGGGGAACAACCTTTGTTCTTTGAAAAATTTCATCTAAGGCTTGGAAGCCCTTGGATTTGAAGGAGAAAGAAAATCTCCATTAATGGAGGTGAGGAGAGAGAAGGGAGCTTTAGGGTTAGAAGAGTGGGGAAGAAGGAGAAAAATTGGAAAAATCGGGTATAGGGTCCCATATATACCCCCAAGGTAAAGTGACCAAAACACCCTTTAACAATCTCCCGAAATGGAACCATTATCGATAACGGACGAGTCGTTATCGATAACGAATTTCTCGGAATTTTTTCTATGGGACAGGTCCATTATCGATAACCATACAGCCCTTAATATACCCGTTATCGATAACCACATTCTCGGATGTAATAGTGGGGTTTTGGAAACAACCCGTTGTCGATAACCACAAAACCCCACAAGGCCCGTTATCGATAACCAAATTCGCTGGACCAAGGGAAAAACTGCTGCGAGGTAAATTAGGTATAACTTCTTCGTCCGATCTCTGATTGCAACGATTCAAGTTGCGTTGGATTTCTAATGAAATACTCTACAACTTTCATGAATATTGAAATTCAATTATCGGAAAACATGGGGTCGTAACGGGCCTCGAACTCCCTCGGCACATTGCCGAAATGACCAAAAATCCTACCAACTCAATACCGGTGATCCTTACCACTCTAAATCACTAGATTATCATCTATCGAACCTCGTCCTTCATTGATTATAACAAATACATTTTCTTCTAAAAAATATATTTAGAATTCTATGTCGTTACATCTCATACCCCTTAAAATAATTTCATCCTCGAAATTAAGTAAGAAAGAAGAGGGGATGAAAACCATGCCACCGACTAACGAGACCAATGCAGTTATTTCTCAACAATCGAATCGGAATCAAAACTTACTTCCACAACAAAGTCCTCAAGGGTTGGATCACACGAAACTCAAGAATATCTTCCGAAAGGGTGCTTGGATTTGACACGGACGCTCGAACGCTCAATCAGACATAAATGTTACTTTACTTCAACCTCCAATGGTTTGTCTACCAAATCTACTAAGGATAGAGATGCAGAGACTTCCACCGATAAATATCAAACTTGAGATAACCCACGTGTCACACAAAAGATTGAAAGGGACAACTCCCGATAAGGTGTGGACATGCCGACACGAAAGGGACAAGTTGACACAAAAAAAATGTTTTTTGTCAATGACACGAGAGATGGAGAATCCAATAAAAGATCAATCTCCTCAAGATCAAGAAACCAATAATCTCACCACATGTACACTGATATGTGAGGATACGCTAAAGATACGCCGATACGCCAAGGATACGTCGGGGATATGCCGACATGCTTAAGACCATTAGCACGAGTGCTTAGCAAATTTTAACTAGCGAGGATATGTTATTGCACCAATACCCACGAACCAACCGAAATAAATGAAATACACGAATATGCTCCAAACTCTTGAACCAAAGAACACACCACACCAAACACATACATCCTAGTGTGGTAACCGTATGACCTTGATGTTTTATTTTGAGATGCCCTGGTCGGTAGCTCTTCTCAAACCAATCCACCATGTCAAACGTATATCACATAACAAAAAAATACTCACGCACATAAGCACGCCAAAATGTGCAAGTGCCAAGCCCAAACAACATGGCATGACACTAATCTCACACCAAGTCTAGACCACAATATGCATTCGTTCCCAACTTCCCCACGGTTAAACGAATACGTACTTCTTTAGTCCACGAGCTACTTTCCAACGATCACTACCACGTTCAACGCAAAACATAACAAACAGGACAACAAAACAAATTTCAAGTCCACTAGGACCTCGTAACCAAAAGGGAACAATTGCAATTCAGTCAAATACCACGACGATAGAAATCTCTTGCACATATGTCACGCGAGATGCGAGTCAAAGAAAGGTCATCCAAGAATCAACAAGTCTTACAACTTACATTTGAACGGAACGCGACTCAAGCGAACACTAAGAGGAGTCAACAAACTTCATAGCTAGTCGCAAGACAAGCATAACAAAGGTAACAGAAACAAGAGGGAACATCGATCCAATGCCCCAAGACCAGCAACCGGAGGAACGTTAATCTATGATTCTGTCGACCCACGAACGAAACCAAAAATAAGATTTGAAGTCGAATTTATCATTCTACACTTAGAACCCTACAAGCCAAGTGGCTGAATTACAAGATTCAAAATCGAGAGTAGGTTGGGAAACCAACACGCTAACCAAGGCCACTGCTCGAACTATTATTCACAACGTTACACGGAAGGGAGTAGGGAAACAAGTTCTCTTTGAAAGGTGATTTTGAGATCATAGGAATATTTCTTCATGCCATCGCAATCGTACCCCACCACGCTTCCGCTGCGCTACTCTGATGCCGATACTAATAGTTTTGAACGTATGGAGGATCTCACGAATCCTAATGAGCCAAGGGTTGACCTCAATCAGATCATCTAATGAGAAACAACGATGATAATCACGGCACACACACACACGGTCCTCAATCGACTAGGTCGTCGAGCACAAACACATCTAAGGCCAACGCACAACCACCGGATATAGGATTCCAAACGGTCAACTTAACCACTTTCGTCACGATACAAAACATCTAGCCAAAGACAGAAGCGTCCCAAATCACACCTCAAGCCAATAGTTAGCCTAAGACAACTCTAACACCTCAACTTAGATTTATGACCAATCAAAACCAAAGTGATCTTACCAAAAACTTATGACCAATGGGTCATACCCCTTAAAAGAGAACTATCCAAAAAATTTCAGCGACACCTCAATGTTCTTCACAAGACTATGGAAAGACTTAAACTCAAATGGATCGATATGCTTAAATCCCAATAGCCTCAAGGGAACTCATGCTCTAACAACAAAAAGTCAATTCTCCCAAACTTAAGAGATTCCAATAGGGAATTTCAACACCATCGATAACGAAGTCACAAGAGACTAAACATACCGTGATGCTAAAGCCAAATTATAACTCTCCAATTCACAAGGTATGGAGTGAGTACAAGAAGTATATGACCGATATGATAAGACATGGGAAAACACCGACGACAAAGCTAACGCCAACCTACGTTTCAAATTCACAGATGAAGGGCTAAAGCAACATGCCACTACAATCAAGTTTTCACCTCTCGACCAACGGGGCAAAGAACAATACAAAGATTTCCAAACCACACCACTGCTTTCTTTTCAATACGGAATCTCATACAGGCACAAATAATTTAATCTCACAAAAAGATATGACCGACGGGTCATACCCCTTAAAGAAAACACTAGGAAATATTGGTAACGTCTTAAGATTTCTACCGGATTAGAAAAGGAAACACATATTCGAATGAACCCTAAGGTCCATTTTATCAACAACGACACGAGTGTTAACACCTCAACATGGAAGAACAACCAACTTCAAAACAAAAAGTTCCAAGGGATACTACCCATCACCAAACCGAAGCCAAGATTACCAACATCCTAGCACCACATGCCAACAAAATTGAAGTTCCACCTTACGATCAACAAGGCAACGGGGGGTAATCACAACAACAATCTCGAATACTTCAATGGATACTACCTTATCACAGACCACAACCTCAACTCTAATGGAATAGAGGAGCCTAAAATCAACCAATAACCACAACGATGCACACTGGTCACTAGAAACAAGGACATAAGAGCACACTAACATCGCAAGGCAACAAGACTTGCCACAAGAGAACAACACTCTACTTCCGAAGGAAGGAACAACTCAACATTCACGGAAGGAGACAAATATGAAAGAGACCTCAAGGACACAAGGCCATGATGTGATAGAGCACATCAAGCACACGAATATGGTCAAATAACAGTGCAATGACCAAGAGAACCCATAGAGAATAAGTGTCTCCCCATGGCTCCAAGGTATTCGAACCGAAAGCTCTGATACCAAGTTGTCACACCCCAGATTTTCAAACCTTTTTTACAAACAATTTAAACACATAGCAGGGGAGATCACTACTTGACATTCAGATCCATTCAGTTGAATTCTCATTACATATATGATACAACATGAAATGAAAAGCAGAAGTGAAGTATAATGCCGAAGCCGGCTACAACTGAAGTACTTAAAAGTCAAGTACAAGTACAGCTGAACTGAAACTGAAACTGAAAACTACAACACAAAGGTAAAAGTACAACCCACAACGAAAGCACTGAACAAAGCTCAGTTGAGGCTGAGGTGAAGGGTGCATGCAGCACTGGAACTTCCCTGCCTGACTCAAGAAAACCCAGCAGCTGACTCCAACTCCAAGGCCAGCTAGTCCTACCATACAGACTAGAAAAAGGAAAAGAAAGAGGGTCTGAGCAAACCACAGATCAGTGAGAAAACCCCTAACTACTACCAAGCATGCACATGTGGTGCGTGCCTACGTGTCCATAAGTAAACGTACAGAAACAATAAAGAAGCTAAGTGCACGTAGTGTAAGCCTAACACAAGAAAACAGGGACACATGCATATCGTCAACGAGTACATCTAATCAAAACCATAACCTCAAGTAAATACAAAGGGTACAACACCCCAAGACCAATCGAAATGATACCTAATCTCAACTCAACCAACCTTACTACTAAGGTACAGGAATTCTAAAGATCTACTAAGGACCCCAAACCAATACCGTGTCAAGGTATCTAACCATAACTCACGTCGGAAGTCACTCCAAGTATCATTATCGTTATATGTTGCTTTAGTACACCATATTGGAGATTTTAGATATTCCTTTCTTTTCTTTCCATTCATTGACCTCATAACGTGGATAGACCACGAAACTCCTAATCAAGTATGTTCCGATTATCCTACCTTCTCTACAATGTGACTCTAACTAGTCAACATAAACCAATGCTATCCAAGGGACAACTAGACCAAGTGTCCACATAAGTATGCATGTATTATTTCATTTTCATTCCACAGTATCATACGTCTCATTTGATTCATTTATTTCACATTTGAGGTGTAACCCAAAATTCCATCACCAATATTTTCCACGAGTGTTTTATTATCCATTCCGATAAATCCCGGGATCCCTAAAGATTAAGTCCATCCCGCATTTATCTATAGCTCATAAGATGGTATGAATCTCGGAATCCCTAAAAATCAAGTCCATTCCGTATTCATCCAAGTATCGCTTAAACATTGATAGGGCAAGGTTGGTCTAGTAGCTCGTCAACACACTAGCCAAATCCTAATACATCTTCCCCAAAGGCCGTTGGGAGGGCTCACGTAGCCCCCTTTGTGCACAAAGTCGTGGGTGGAGCAACCACTCTGGGAATCCCTAAAAGTCAAGTCCATTCCCACATAAGAACATATCAATTCCCGTATCGTTGTTACAATATTATCCTGGGAGTCCCAAAAGATCAAGTCCACTCCCGCATAACATTACAAGTTTACTATGCCGAGAATCCCTACAATCAAGTCCATTCCCGCATAGAAACTAGCCAGTATTATCGTTGGCCATCAATTGCATTCTTAAGTTCATTCGTTTGTATTACATCTCCTAGCAAACGCTAGTAATCCAACAAGTGAGTTGTCGTTCCAATTTCATTATGTTATTCCACAATACAACCAAGAGGGGGGGTGAATTGGTCAAATAGAAAAGTATACTATC
>NMUG010013784.1:0-10024 GCA_002855965.1 Monotropa hypopitys
TATTTAACACAAATATTATTTCTCCTTTTGACAACAAAAACAACAATCATCTGATAGGAAATAATATTCTCCCCCTTTTTGTCATGGAAAAAAAACAAAGCATCCATCAAACATGAAAGTACTCAACATCTGGAAGTACTAAACATCAAACAAGGAAGTACACCAAGAAATATTTCTCCCCCCCCATTTTTTTTAACCTGAAACTAATCATCAAGAAAATATCAACCAAATAATATCAAGCATGAAGTGCACCAAGAAACTAAACAAGCATAAGCATAGTAAAGCTAAATAAACATAGAGTGCACAACAAACTAAACATCCATAAGAAGCATCAACAAAATATCCAGCAAAAACATCAATAACGCTTCCTCAGAAACTCAACTCTCATCATATTAGCTAAAGATAAGCAATATAAGCCACAACATGATCACATGAGCTATGAAATGAGTTATTTCGCTCTCCAAACTCTGCACAAAATATCATTAGCTCTCCAAAAACTCCCCCTCAAGTATTTTTATCCTTTTGTTGAAGCGTGTCCAATACATATCCGACACGGAAGCTATCTAGTGCAAGGAAATCATGTTATAATCTGAAATATAAACAACAAACAAGTGAATATTCATGACACGCATCAAGAAATAACAAATATCCATAGAAAAATCAACTCTAATTGCTCCATCCGAAAGCATCTACTCCCCCTTTGTGTTATGGAAAGAAAAATAGAGTGAATCGCAACACCAATCTTAAGAAGATGTGACGAAGAACCCCGACATGGAATAGCAACTCGAGAAGAGATGAACGAACAAAGATCGGGAAAATTTACCTCAATAGATGAACTTGAGAAACACACTCCACAAGACACAAGACATGCATGAATACCAACAAAATGAAATGCAATAGTCAAACATATGATGACCCAAAAAAAATATAATCTCATGAGATGCACAAGACTAACAAACAAAACATGTACTCATGATGAGAATAAGATTTCAAACCCCCTTTCTCAAAAGATGCAAATGAGTACAAAAATGATACTCTCAACATACAAACACATGATATGTAAATGATTCAACATTTCTACTAACAAAACACCAATTCATGAGATCAAACACATATGAAAAATCAAATCAAAGATACTAAAATGATCATGCAAATTAAAATGATATGTATTAACATCATCAAACTATGAACGCAAACCAAAATGGATGCAAACTCAAGCAAAAATGCAAGTTGCTAGGCACAAACATGATGACACAATCATTGAAACATACAAGGAGATGATTAAAACTTATGAGACACAATTTGTACCATCAAAAGTTACCAACCTTCAAGCCACCAACATTTCAATATAAATCAAGAGTCAAAATAACCTTGCAATGAACAAATACACACAATTCATAAATTCTTAGAACTCACATGTGAAAGTGAATATCAAATAACTCTTGTAAGTGGGAGCATACAAGCTGAACAAGTCATGCAGTAAACCAACAACTCAAAAGTTCTAATTCTTCAAGAGTAGACCGAGAGAGTCAAACCAAGCAAATCCGGACCTAAGGAGCCAAATAAAATAAACTTGTGCCCCTCCATCAATTTTTATAAGATATGCAAGATCCATGGAGTATTTTTTTCATAGGACACAACTTCTTTTCATTTAATTTTTACCCCTCTTTAAGCACAAAGCAAGAGGTCCATAATGCATACTTAAACTCAACCATGTTTTGACGCGAATGAGAAAGGTTTCATGAGACCAATCCACTCGGTTATTCCATAGAAAGTCAATTAAAACACCCAAAGAGGAAATAAACACTCCGTAGGTAAGCCTCGGGTCATACAGTCAACTCCCGATCAAATACACGAAGACATAAAATAAACGAGTGTATATCGACTCTATTGAAATGACCAAAAACTATGCTCTGTGAAGAGTGTGCATACAAAATAGCAAGCAATGAATCCATGTAAATTATGTATTGACTCACACAAAAATGTTTTAACACTCATTGATTGAAATATTATGAACCTTCATGATCTTTGGTAAAATAATGATAGAACAATGAATGCAAAATAAGAATCAATCAAGACTTTATATTATTATTTTTTTTAAATGCACATCAAGACAATGCCAAGAAACTTATCCAAACATACAAAACTAAAATATGTGCAAGACATGAAAACCATGATGAAGTGAAACAAAAAAATATGCACTCACACAAGCAATATGTACATGAATGATCAAACAAATCAAAAGATGAACTAAAAACTAGACATCATGCAAAAATGAAAACAAAAACACAAAGAAGGAATGGTTCTTCTCCCCCTCAAACATGACAAGATTTTAAAGAAATTTTTCTAGAATCTCCCCCTTGACAAGGAATGGGAACAAGTGAAGAATGTTTAGACACGGAAGTCTCCCCCTTAACACAAGCCCAGATTTTTGGTATCCACATTTGTCGGACTTTCATGATACTACGCACATCTTGAGTGAACATAGACAAATTTCGAACTTCTTTGACAAAATGTGAGGCTTGGTTGTCAAACTTTTCAAATTTACCAACTTTTTAAAATCTTTGTTTGTAAGGTGGAACAAACATGTTTCTTGAAGCTCTTTCACCAATGAATTGACTTTTTCTTTGAGGAAAACCATTTTGTGAACTTTTTAAAATTTTGTTCAACATTTTAAATCAAAAAGGCCTAATGTGACCTTTCACCCTATAATGATGACAAATATAAGTTTTCTTTGAACGAATCATGTCATTTTTCATTGTTTTTGTGGGTAAGGGATAAGTCTTGGAGCTACACTCCCCTTTGACAAACTTCTTATCACACAAATCCTCACATGATTTCTTTAAAGGAGATAAAGGATCCATAAAACTTAAACCACTCCTTTTGCGAAAAGTTTGAGTGATTTGAGTTAGACATTGAGCACCACAATCATTTCTTTTTATGATCTCATTTGAATCATTTAAGTCATTCTTTACACTTTCAATCTTTTCTTTTGATTTTACAAGTTCACTCATGGCTTCCAATCTCGCTTTTTCACATTTTGCAAATCTCTCAATCATTTTCTCTTTATACTTCTTTATTTCTTCCAATTCAAGATTTTTGAACCAAGTTCACTTTTAACAAACTTTAACTCATCTTCCCCTTTTTTTATGCGTGACATGAGTTCGATCTTCTTTTTCTTAAGCTTAAAACATTCTTTGCACAAGAGATCGTAAACTTCATGCATAGAATCAACATCATCATCGTCAAATTTATTTTCTGTTGCACATTCTTGATCAACATTGTTAACATTTGAATCGGCTGAAGATGGTTGTTCAAATATCTCGGATTTAGCCATTAATGTCGTGAAGTTGGTTGGTTCGAATTTAACACTCACATCATCTTTTTCTTCCTCACTATCATCATCCCAAGTTACCTTAAAAACGTTTTTGTTTTTTTTCTTCAAGGTGTTTGCACACTCGACTTGGATGTGTCCAAAGCCATGACATTCATGGCATTGAAAACCGTGTGGCTTCTTTCCCTTATCAATTTTTTGTTTAACCTCACTCAAGTCCGTTTGATTCTTCTTGTCAAAGTTAGAAGGTGTAAAAGTGTTACCAAAGGATTTGAATTTTTGAGATTTTACAATTGTTTTGAAATTTCTAGCAAAGAGAGCAATTTTCTCTTCACTAATTTCATCATCACTTTCACTTGATTCGGGGATTTTAACTTGGGAAGATTTAAATGCTATTCCTTTTGAAGATTTGGACATTGATTTCTTAGAAAGATGATTGAGCTCAAAAGTTTGAAGTTTCCCAACAAGCTCTTGAAAGAGCATCTCGTCAACCTCTGGTCTTTCTTATATTGCCACAACCTTAGATCTAAACCTCTCCGGCAAGTAACGCAAAACTTTTCTACAAATCTTAAGATTTGAGAGTGATTCATCTAAGGCATGAAAAGAATTAACAATGTTGCTTAGCTTGGAAATGAACGAGTCAAAAGACTCATCGTCGGACATTCTTAATTCCTCAAAACATGTCGTAATCATTTGTAGCTTAGATGTCTTTATGGTCTTTGTACCTTCATGTGTGATTTGTAAGACAACCCAAGCTTCCTTTGCAGTGGCGCATGAAGAAATATGACTACATTTGGTTTTGTTCAAGGCTCCGTAAATGGCTCCTAAAGCGCATGAGTTAGCCTTGAATTTATCATTACCAAGCATATTCCACTCCGAATCATGTTTTAACCGAGTTTGTTTTGTGTCAACATCATCAATCATAGGTGGTTCATAACCGTATTGAACCGACCTCCAAATACTTACTCCTAAAGAACTAAGATGTTTACTCATGCGTGCCTTCCAATAGGCATAGTCACTTCCATCAAAGAATGGAGGACGCATGTTTGAAGCTCCTTCTTTAGGTGAACTCATATCCATGATGTGTTCAAGGATCTAAACTCAGACGATGAAGTCTAAATAAAGCAACCTTGCTCTGCTACCAATTGAAAATGTGTTTATATTATGGAAACATACGCAGAAGCTATGAACTTACCTAGAGGGGAGTGAATAGGTAAGTCAATGACCAATTAAAATTTTCTTTCAATTATTCAAGTCCTATCTAAACATTCAATCATTCAACCGCACATGTATTTAATGAAACAATCACAGAAGGTGGTAAAGAGACAAAGAGAGAACACACGTATTTACGTGGAAAAAGATTTAGGGTCAAATAACCCTAAACCAAAAAACCACAACCTAGACTACAATTTTATTGCATTAATCAAATAAGGTTCAACAATACAAGCAATTAGACGAATACACCCGAAACCCTAATTCTTGCAATGTTAAAGATGTTCCCCGAACTCCTTCCTTTGATTCAATGCAAATCCACGAGCGATCAAGCCCGATCTCCGAATCTATGCCGGCTCTGAGGTGCCTTAGACAAATTGTAGTTTAGACAATGCATATGACACACGCACAAAAAAGCACAATGCAATCAATGCATACAAAACTTTCAAAGCTCACCAATGAAACCTTGAACAATGTTCTTCAAATTAAAATCAAGATGGATGGATCATAAGAAAAACAACTTTGTAAGAAATCCTAATTCTTGAGAGCAATACATGCACATGGAATAAAAGATATCAAGAATCATAATAATGAACCATCTAAATCAAAGAGAAGATTAATGATATGAAATCATGAATATAACTTCTCTTGAAAACCCTAGGAGAAAGACTTCATAAAAGACTCTCCAAAATCTCACGAAAGTATAAGAAACTTTGAATCATATAAGAGAATCAATAGAATGATTGATTAAAGAAAATCATCTTTCAAAACCCTAGTCATCAAAAACAAAATCATATTCAAATATTAAGAAATGAAATCAACTAACCTTCAAGAAGAATAGTAGCTACAAGGAAGAAATCACCTTGAAAACCCTAGATCAATAAGATCTTGCAGCCATAAAAGAAAACTTGAGAATCTCTTGAAGGTAGAAAAAGTTTTGTGGATGTAATTCCTCTAGAAAAGCTTACCAAGTTCTTGATTTGTAATCTCTAAATCCACTTCTCAAAATGACCCCTTAATATTCTATTTATAGGGAGATCTCATAAGCACGGTTTAGAAATAAAACTCTGGCTAATGATGGACAAAAATGCCCTTAAACCGACCTTTAAACCGACTTAAAATCATAAAATCCAATCATAAATTTTCTGCTGCAGACTCAAGATATCGATATCTTGATTACTTGAGATATCGATATCTCAAGATTCTGATGGAACATGAACTGCAAGCCAAAGAAGAAACCGGGACAAGATACCACATAAGATATCGATATCTACTACGATACCTCGGAACTTTCACTACGAAATCTCAAGAGTATCTCCAAACATGTGAGACCAAAAAGTTGAGATATCGGTATATCATAAAATGGAGATATAGATATCTTGGATTAATGAAGAACTCGTAGGAACAAGAAGAAACTGCTCAAGATACCGCAGTGGACCATAACTAAGATATCGGTATCTTGATTTTTCCAAAGAAACCGCATTGAATATATTGCAAAGGGATATCTCAGATCAAAACTCACAGACAAAAGGTCAAAGCACTGAGATATCGATATCTTAGTGAAAGAAGTTATCGATATCTTGGACAAGTCAAGAAACCTCAGAAATACAGAAGATACCTCAAAGATACCGTAATGACCTAACCTAAGATATTGGTATCTAGGACTGTCCCAAGATACCATAGTGAGATATTTCAGTGGAGTATCTAAGATATGGATATCTAAGGGTTCTGATGGAAAGATGAACAAAAATCAAAACAAGCCTATAAAGACTAACAAAGTACCAAAAGCAAGAGAAACATCAACAAGGATCAACATGAACCCTAAAGGCATCATTCTAAGGAATGTATTGTGAAGATATGTGTTGGGGGTAAGCCTTTCTTGCGGTGGTTCTCGGTTGATAGCGGCGGAGATGAGCGGTTGAACTTGGCTGCAAAAAAGGAAACGTTAGGCTACCGGCGAATGTCATCGGTAGACCCTCCGATGGCTAAGTTAGCAAGGGATTGTAAAGAGAGAAAGCAAATGGACAGAGCTTGGGCTAGTGAGAGAAGGTGTACCTCTACATTGAATGGCATCTCCCTTATATAGAGCCATTGGTGGGTGTGGGACACGCACTTCAGCACGACTGAGCTGTCTGTCTGCGTGATCGGACAGTATGCCTGTCCCCCTGTGCGCCTGAACATCTGGCCGACAGGTCAGCCCCGACAGTGTCAGGTGGCGCCGCCTGACAGCATTGGGCGACAGAAAGGCTGAAAAGCATGTCTGGCGTGCTGCGGGAATCACGAAAAAGCTAATCTCTGTGTCAGGCATGTGTCTGCCATGTGCACAAAACCCGGGATGCTGTCTCCCGGAGGAATCTTCCCTGTAGATGAGGTATTTGTCTTGCTCGGTCGAAGGAGCACCCTTCGGTACAGGTGAATCATCGGTAGGGAGCTGTCCTCGGGCAGTAAACCTTCCATGCCAAAGTAAGTCCCAGGGAAGCCCCCTTTCATCGGCCTTTGTCTCTGTTCGGTTGCACGACCTCGGCTTGTTGTATCATCGGTTAGGAAACCATCCCTGGGCTGTGAGGCTCTGGTGCGGGAGCAAGCCCTAGGGAGCTCCTGTCGTCGGCTCATAACTACTCGGCCCCCTGATAGCTGACATGTATTGTGGTCCTCCCGGAGGAGGTCGAGGCTCCAGTCTCTCTTTGGTTCGGCCCCCAACAATAGCCCCTCAAACCATTTGGCCAGGGCATTTTGGTCGAAGCGGGGTTGATTTAGCACCGAAGGGATATGATGGTGCCTAAGAGAAGGAGCACCGAACCACTAAAGTATCTTGAAAGTTGGACCTCTGACACCTTTATGAACCGTCAGTTTGAATTTGATGATGTGTCGCCTTCTACGCTGTCAGTATGTCTGTCTAGACATCGCATCGATAGATGTCAACCCTGTTGTCTTGCGTGTGCCTGAAATGACGGTTGGACAGTCCACGTGGCGCGCTGTCGTTGGTCGGCTCTATGGAAGATGACATATGGCAGCTTCGGCACAAGTTTCGAGGCAGGTGCAATGATAAAAATGTGTTATGACCGACTGGGACATTTCGGTCGGTCACCCGGTTTGAATCCCAGGTCACTTCTATAAAAGAACACCTAGGGTTCCAGATCCCTTCCGTTTTCTTCTTCTGCCCTCAGCCCCCAGGCGATTTCCGGCGAACCTCAAGCGATTTTCGGCCACCTTCTTCTCCAGATTCCGATGAGCTTTCTTCGAGCTTTTTCAGGCACCAAATTCGATCCAGGTGACCGTCCTTCTCCTCTTTTTGCGAGCATTCACTTCTTCCTCTGATTTTCCGTCGATTTTGCAACGTTTTCCTTGGGATTCACCTCTTTCACCATCTGTGGGGCCTGGAAACGTTCTGAATGTTTTGGGGCTTCATGGGTGAAGATGAACATATTAAAACTGTCCTTGGCCGAGCCGAACTGGCCTTGGCTGTTGGTTGAATGCCAAGCCAATAGTCTCCATATGCTTAACCGCGCTGGTTGATGCCGGACTGCCTAACGGTGTCATACTGTTTGTGTTCTTTTCAGATCCAACAATGGTGTCGAAGAAGAGGTTCGACAAGTTCAGGCAGCTGCTGGATTCTCCAACCGATCTTCGGGACTTTATAGAGGAGTAGGAGATCCCGGTCGACGTGAATATCATGCTTGCTCCCATCGACGATACAGAGCCGGGGTTAGAGTACGTGCACGTCCCCATCATTGCCGTAGTTAAAGGGGGAGTTCGGTTCCCTTTCCATCCATTTCTGACTCGTTTCTTTGGCGAGCTCGGTATCACACCGTCCCGAGTGATAGTGAACACATTCTGTATCTTGATGGGGGTGGTAAAGTTAAATGAAACCCTCCCACGGGCGGACCGACTTGACTTTGTAGATATCTTCGGCAACTACATGGTCGGTTTCAATAAGAAATCTCAGAAATATTACCTCGGCCGGAGGCCCAATCAGACCGGCCTTATTGCATATTTGCTAGACTCGGACAAGTATGCCGAGGATGTCATGATAGTCTCCGGCAACTTCTTCACTCTGGTGGAGAATCTCACCATTCCATTCTAGAAGGGCGCCCCCAGTATACATTGCTTCCTCTGTCGCACATTTTCCTTCTGTTGATGTTTGCTGACCTTATGTCTTCTTTTGCAGACGTCTCTTGCCTCAACAATTTCAAGAATCAAGCCAACGCAGACAAAGTTAGGAAGGCCTGTGAGCTTTCCAGCAATCGGAGGTCGGCTCCAACTCTACTAGGGTATACGCCATCGTACACCCATACTCTCAAAACTTAGTCAGCTCCTGTCGAGGCTTCTATTGCACACACATACGAGCCGTCCTCACCTCATTCAGCCAAGGAAACCACACCCACAGGTGCCGATGAGATGGGCCCCCACAAATTAATTGATCTAGAGTAAGATGCTCTTGGTGCCGAGCCTGTTACTATGGACGTTGAGCCCTTAGTGGCTATCACAAAAGAGGTTCCAGTGGCTCGGCCCAGAGTTGCCCCCACTGAAAGAGAGATGAGAGATGCTCGTGCCCAAAAGAGAGCTAAGATGTCTGAGGATGCACCCACTGCCGAATACTCTGCATCTGCCGCAGAGAAGACGGTCATTCCAGATCTTGCGACCGTTGAGACGGCGGGGTCTTCTCAGAAGGTGGTGCCAGCGTGGCCCCCCCGCTCTTTTACGCGGGCGTGAAGGCCGTTGAGACCGACCTGCTTGCGGAGCGCCCGAAAGTGGCGATGGCGCTGCTCCAAGCCTTCACATTGTCGAGGGAGATGAAGCAGCTTCCCAAAGGCCCTCAGGCCTGCTTCTAGCAGATGATGTACCACGGCGCTATGGTTAGACCATTTATTGATTGCTTTCAGATTCTGTCTTTCACTTCGGCACGGTTTCAATGATTCCTGACTTTCTTTGCAAATGATGGTTGTCGGCGTCGGTGTAGACTGACGCATTGGTGATCTCTAGGATGCTCGCCGTTTGGCGGAGAAGGAGGCCAAGGCAGGCCGTAAGAAGCTTGAGGAGGCAAGCAGCTCTTCGGTCGAGCTGAGAAATAAAGCCAAGGCCCTCGAAGCCACTATTGAAATAAACGTTGCCGAGCTGAATGTAAAGAATGCTCGCATCGCTACTGCAGATGACGAGGTTCTTAGGCTGAAGGCCGAGCTGGATGAGCAGAAGAATAAGATGGCTGCGAGGAAGAGCACCACTACAATCGTGGATTCGATGAGGCCGAAGCAGGATACCGTGATCATGTGGCCCAGTTGAAGGAGAAGCTCTTCAAGAAGGGCTGAGTCTGTGCTATGGTCTCAATGGGAGTTGAGGATCATGCTTCAGCAATGGGGGAAATCCCCCTCATTGCGTCAGCCAAGGGTGGAGCTTGGCTGCCTGATGTGGTTTTCTTGCATCTTTTCTTTTTTTCTTTTGTTTGTTGCTTTTTTTGGACCGGGACGACATGTGGCCGGT
>NMUG010013785.1:0-10024 GCA_002855965.1 Monotropa hypopitys
AGCCAAGCCGTGAAAACATTTGACAGGTGGTTAACAAGATGCAGAGCATGAAGAGAAGAAATGACCAGATATGGAATTAAACATGGAACAGCATTTGGGCTTCATAAAATCTCATTTATGTTCATTAGTCATATTTGCTGTATTATAGTAGTTATGATGCTGCTACACAGATTTATTCCTTTTTAAACCGAATTTAGCAGTTTTTTTGATATTTTGTGTGTTTTTTAATTTTCCAGAGCGTTTTGAAAATCGCCCCTGGATAGCATATTGGTTCATGTATGGAGTCACTGTGTCTAGACTATTCTGATTGGCAAAACTATCTTAGTATCCTAACTTTTGACTCATAATGTCAAAAATTAGGAGACCTCGCCAGTAATAAGTTTCCATGCTTGCCGAAATTCCATATAATGCATGTTATTTTTGCATTTCCATTTTAGGTTGGAGATCTCATTCACTGTTGTCAATGCTTTAGATTTTGGTGTATTTTGGTTTCTACCATATATCTGCCACTGTAGTTATTTTATTGGGTGCTCCTATGTGCCATTTGAAAACTCGAAGTTTGCTCGAGTTTGGAACAAGCTGGTTGTTTTGTTGTAACTGGGCAATGTTACCTGTTTTACAGAGCTTGGATAATCTCCCCCAGATGGTTAAAAGAAAGCTTCCGGAAGGGCAGATTTGTGGGTGAGTCATAAGCTCCACGCAGTTCTTATTGCCTAATGCAACACTGGGCCCTTATAAGGTGTTTATATTTCTTACTTAATCTACAGATGAAAGGCCTTTTATTTTGAAAGATGAAGAGTACGAGTCAAAATACAGAATTCAGTTAAATGATGCAGTTCAGAGGGCAAAAGAAAGTCCCCGAGCTTTGCTTCATGGCTACAGTATATGCCTCGCGTCACATCTTCAACCCCCAGTTGGTACCCTATCGGCCATTGTAAAGTCTGCCGGTGGAAATGTAAGTTTGTTGTAGGTTCTGCACCAAATGATACATCTGTATTCATCATTTCTAGACAATTAAAGCAAAGAAAATAACCAAAATTGATAGGGTCTGTTGCAAAGCGTGCACAAGAATAACCACCATGGAAACAAATACCTGATATATTTCTCACTTTGATAGTTTTGCTCATGAATTGATTGATAAAAGATTTGCTCAAATGATTTGGCATGAAATAGAAGGAAAAAGGCATGCCGTTACCAATTCATGAATTGTAACCTTTGCCAACCATTTTGCAAGTTTTTTGCAGTGGTCTAGATGCATTGTTTAGATATTTCATGCTACACACTTAGAAAGAAACATGGTGGAAACAAGCGTCAGATAATTCATAGAAATCAATCAACAGAGGAAGCTATGGATCTGGTGATTTCGATAGTGACTCAATGGTTAGAGAACCAATATTTACAGCAGTGGCAGGAAGCATAAACAGTTGAAAAAGGTGCAGGTACATAGTTAATAGAAGAATTTTCAAAGTTGTGTGCAATTATGCTTGAGGATTCAGTTTTGTCCCATGAGGCATAGTATTGGTTGAGAAATGTAGAGGGAGCTTTTGAAGTCATGAGTATATCTAGTGTGCAAAAGGTGAGGTTAGTAGTGCTGAGTTTAAATGGTGATGATTTGAACTGGTGGGAGACTATTGAATGTGTATTGTCGACACCGGTACCAGGAGCAGTATTAGATGTGCCAGAGTGATTACTTGGGAGATGTTTGTGATGAATTTTAAAGATAAATTTTGTTCAAACAGTTATTGGTTGGATCGTAGGATGGCATTCATACATTTGAGGCAATGAGATGAGTGTAGAAGAGTACGAAGAGAGATTTATGGATTTGTCAAAGTATACAGAAGAACTGGTTAGCACGAAAGAGAAAAAGTGTATGAGGTTTTGAAATAGTTTGATTTATTAGATGGCAGCTAGGTTGAGTCCTTATAGAGAAAGAGAGTATGCAGACTTGGTAGAAGTGACTAAAAAGGTTTGAAAATATATGAGGTGGCAGCTAGGTTGAACATCCGCGTGGTATTAAGAGGAATGGATCGGAATTCTTTTAGTCGAAGGAATCGAGTGATGATAGTGAGGATTGTGACAGGAATATAATTGTGAAGTTAAGTAGTGAGAAAAACGATAATCAATCTGGTGGTAAGAGGAAGAAAACTTGTGGAAGTCAACGGTCGATTTCTGGTAAGAAGTGTGCAGGACGTCATTGTTTTAGATGTGGATCTGTGAAGTATTTAGTAAAATACTGTGGGATCAAAGTGGTGAATCAATGATAAAGGACATATGTGCTCTCCTTGATTCACCATATGTCCTTTATTTTGATAAAGGACATATGTGCTCTCATTTACCTTTTTTTTAGTATTTCATTTTTTTCTATATTCATCCGTCGTTTCTACTTATTCATCTGGCTGTCATGACAGTTGTGTTCACAAAAACTCAACTGAACTGAATACTGTTTTCAGCAAGTTTCCTTAAAATTCTTGTTTTTTTTCAAATTTCAGGTAATCTATGGACTAGAGAAAGTAAACCAAACATCAAAGACTGTCTTTTTGGCATGCGAAGAGGATATGGAGGAAGCACTTTCAGCGGTGAAGAAAGGAATATGGACTTTCAGTAGTGACTGGTTTATGAACTGCATCATGAAGCAAGAGCTTGACTTGGATGCCCCACAGTTTGCTGAATCCCTCTAACTCATGACGATGGCAGCCCGAATAAATTGCTATCAACTTATATGTATCTATTGCTTATATTGTTATGTTGCAAACTCAGTTGTTTGTAGATAATCACATGTGAATATCTTTCGTTGTGCAAGTTTTGGGAAGGGATTTTAGGTGCCCAATCTTTCAGTTGCCAATTCCTGCAGTTTTGTGCGTGACCTAGTTATTTTGATACACTAGTGTCACTTGAAGACGAGAAAAATGAAATTGCTAACTGGAAATTAATGCCAGTTTATGATTTTGAAAGCTTGTGTTAGCCTAGTTATTATCAGCTCATGCCATTTGACTGTGGTGGGATTTTCCCCCTTTTATCAATAGAAAGGGAAAGGGTAATCATAAATTATTTTTAGAAGTTATAGTTCATAAGAATTTAAATTTACTAGATATTAGAAACCATAATGCACTCGATAAACCAAACCAAGCCTTGAGTTCCAATCAATTAGAGTCGGCTACATGAATTATTTTTTCCAATTTTTTTTATCAAGTGCATCGTATTCTGTTATATTTAATACACTTAAATCTTTACGAACTACTGTTTCTAAAGTCAACTTAGGTTTACCCCTCCCTTTAGTGCCACAATCTATCAAAATTCTATCACTCCTCTTAACTACCTCGTCAATGGGCCTACGATAAATATGTCCTGTCACGACTTGGAATTTCAAGTTATATTTCTATAATTTTTATTCGTAATTTTTATTCGTAATTTAAATTGACGTATTGATCTTGTTTGATTAAATCTCTAAATCAAATTGAAAACCTTTGAGGTAGTTGAGCCTGGAATATGATAGGAAATTTTATTACGAATCCAACGCGACTTTAATTGCCTCAATCGGAAGTCGGATGAAGAAGATAGCACATTTTCAAGTTTGCTGAACTGTTCAGTGTCGACCGGTACCCCGTACCATTGTCGACCGGTTGCGAGATTGTCGACCAGTTGCGAGATTACAGTGGGCACTTATACCAGTCCGCGACCGGTCCACCTTGCCGTCGCTGACTGGTTGCGCTTTTCCAGTGAGGTATTTTTAGTAGCCTCGATCGGTTGAGCTTGCCGTTGCCGACCGGTTGCCAAGGGAAATTTTCGTGATGATTGTTTTAATGAAGGGTAAACTTGGTAATTCACTTGAGGGGAGTATATAAGGCTATTGTAGCACGATTTTATGCATCTTCTCCTTCATTTCTCTCAAACCCTAGCCACCCTCACTCTCTCTCTACCTCCATTCTCAAATCTCTCCCTTCTCTCTAAAAATCAAAGGAGTTCCAAGCCTCCATTGAAGAAATCTCGAGGATTAACGTTGCTCAACGCGACGAGAGCTCTCTGGCAAGCCACATATCGAAGCCATCCACCGAAGTTCGAGTTCCTAGGGTTTTGGTAAAGCTCTATTGCAATTGGGTCAATTTTGTATGTCTCGCGAGTTGGTGAAATTAGGATGGGTTAGAGGGTTGAATCATGAAATTGGTGATGGGTTTGTAGCCTCTAGAGATATGTTTACATATGTCTAGGTTCAATTTCATAATTGGAACTTTATATTGAAAAACCCCAATTTGGTGTAAACCCCAATTTGGTGTAAACCCTAACTTTCACAATTTAGGGCTTTTGGTCAATTTGAGGTCTTATGTCTAATTTGAGTTGAGCCTCATGCAATTGGACATGTTTGGTGTGGGTTAGAGGCATTGGTCACATTGGTCATGTGTAATAAATTTTAATACATTAAGAGTCACTTGTCACATTGTCAAATTATGAACACTATGAAATTTGGATGATACTCCATGTATTAAATCATTGTCTTGGCTAGGGAATGGTATGCGAAAATGAATTCACTTGAAATGAAAATAATGGAATTGACGTGACTTGATGACCTTGGCTTGGTGTGGTAACAAGGATAAGGGAATGTATACATTGTATGCGGGAATGATCTTGGCTAGATGGATCCCGGGATGGTCGTACCATTCACGACGTTGTGCACAATGGGGGTGACGTTAACCCTCCCAACGGCCTTTGGAAATGACGGAAGGGAAAGGTTAGTGAGTCGGTCGGCTACTATACCAATCCCGCTCTATCAAAGTTACACCGCGGAAACATGATAAAGAGGAAACTTTGGATAACATGGAAGGTCTTGTCGAGACGCTTCCCTCGTGAGTCCATTGTACTAGACCGATGAATCAAATAAAAATGTGAACCTATCATGCAATGGAAAAACAAATAGCAATTTATAATCATATTCATTTAGATGCTTGGCATGGTAGTTCATGGTTGGTAGAGTTTGCATATGAAGGATTCAATTATGGTTGCATGGTAGCTTGGTTGGTGTCATATGATAGAAGTCGGATCATGGCCTTTGTTTGTCTTGTACATGTGTATGTGTTGCATGCTCTACAGTCACACACGAGTCCACGCCATTCTTGGATGTACTAGGTGATAGATATTTCCTACTTTGGCGTGATACGTCCTACTTTTTCTCCAGAGGTTTTGATCCCTCACTTGGAGGTTTGGATGCATAAAAGCTTTGGAAAGGATTTTGGAAGAAGTCCCATTTCTTTTATTTATTTATTTATTTAGGCTCCTTTGAGCTTGTAATAGAGTAGGTGGTTTGTAAACTATAACTTGTACTTCTTTCTCTCCCCCTTACTCTATGGTTGGTATGCACTTTGGTTTACTTATAATTCATGCTCAGATTCTCATATTGTGTGGTTGGGATGGGTGTTGGTATGTATTTATCTTTTATAGATCTAATTTCAAAAAAAATAGTTTGAAAATCCGGGACATGACAACTTGGTATCAGAGCTTTCGGTTTCGAAAACTTAGGCCTTTGGGGAGACTCTTAGTCTCAATGGGTTTGCATTGTGTGCGTGGAGTTGCATTGTGTAGCATGTGTCAGTGAATGTGTAGAGCATACATTGGTATGATCCATAGGCTTGTGTGAGTCGATGAGTAAAAGCTCCCAGGAAGTGTAGGAGAAGAAAGTGCACCGTCGAGATGACAAAAATATCTCGACACCGTAACTCCCTCCCAATGCTATCCAATCGAACGGCTGCCAGGAGATGTCGTCCGGCATAACTAGCTCCAGCTGCGAGCGAAGCGTCACGAAATCTAGCAAGTCAAGAGCACGCGGCCACCGCAGAGCCCTAGGGACGTCAAGTCCTAGGTCGGTGGGAAGGGGGTGCCCTACGCTCATATGCTCAAAGGACCACCACAGGAGAAAGGGCCAGAACCCTAACTGTGTCGGCAAAGGGCAGCTAACTCTCCTACTCATAGCCTAGAGGAAGGAGGCAAAAGTGAAAGACCCCCAATCAAAGAGGGTACCATCCGGGAAGTCAACTATCCCGACGTAAGCCACCGAAAACAGAGTGCCGTTGTTGCATAAGAAGCACGACACTAGCAAGTACAAGAGCAATCGACGCTGCCGCCTGAACAACTACGGGCCGTCTGTCTCTACAGCATAAAAGAAATCTCCTCCCCGCAGTACTGAGCCCGGGATCCTCTTCCCTCTCATCTCATGTGGGGAGATGCCCAAAACCCTCTCGATGTCATCTTCGGTCCCCTGTGTCCTCTAGATAGGGAACCCTCTGAACCTCAAACCTATGATAACGGCCCACTCGAAAGGAGTGACGCCCAACTCATAGTCGCCCAGGTGGAGCGTGTTGGTCTCACTGAACTAACGCTCGGCAAGGGCCCTCAGCAAAGTGTGTTTCGAGCGAAAGGGCGGAATGGCTAAGAAATTGCCAAACCCCTGCTCGATCAAAAAATCTCTGTACACAGGATGCGCCCGGTTGCAGGTCGTAACCGCCTGGAACCACGCTCCTCGAAAGGGTCTCTCTGGTGGAACTACCTGAGCCCTCAAATATACGGACGGATGGGACCAGAGCTGTGTCAAAAGCGGTGTATCAGAAACACGCAATCTGGCCCTCCGAAGCTCCTCGGGAACCATCGTCCCTCTCAGTTGCAACCCCACACCATCTGGGGAAAAAGTCTCTACGTATCCGCATCGTGGTGCCTCTAGATCGTCAGGATCGGGCCCAAAGTCTACATCGTCAATATCGAATGGAGACTCCTCTCTCTCCTCTGAGGCAGATCTAGAAGGTCCGTCCTCATCTGCAGGCTGCTTCCCTGGTCTACGCCGAGAAGTCATCCTACAAAGACAAAAGAAAGAAAATCATTAAACCCTGATAATCAATCATTTCAAATTCAGGTAACGAAAGTCACAAACATGGTGAACATAAAAGGTTGGTAATATCTTTCCATGATTATCGACGTATACATTTGTTCACGGATCCTAAGTTATAACATCTCTCTACGGTTATAACCTGAGGCAAAAATTTCTAGACTTGGTAATATCTCACTAGGGTTACCAATATAGATCCAGATCTATAAGAACTTTGCTAGTATCTATCTAAGACTACTAGTTCGCAATTCCGAGAAATTGTAACCTAAGGTAGTACCTTTCTAAGACTACATGTGGAGTTTATTATTTCCGTTAGTATCTTTCTAAGACTACGGAGTCACATTCCTCTAAACCTAAGGTAGTACCTCTCTAAGACTACAGGTTCGAGCCCATTATTCCCGGTAGTATCTTTCTACGACTACGGAGTTATATTCCTCTGAACCTAAGGTAGTACCTTTCTAAGACTACAAGTTGAATTTATTATGCCCGTTAGTATCTTTCTACGACTACGGAGTAAAGTGTCACAAATCTAATAGTAGTATCTTTCTAAGACTGCAGGTTTACTTATTCAAGAATCTTGATAGACTATGGATTTGAATTTTCCAAAAACCTATAAGGGCACCTTCCTAAGGCCATATGTTGAATCTTCCGAAAGCCCCGAGGTAGTACCTTTCTAAGACTACAAGCCGACATTTCCAAAAATCCAAGTAGTATCTCCCTAAGACTACGGAGTTAAAATTTCAGAAACCTACAGTGGTACCTCTCTAAGGCCACAGGTTAAATCGCTCGGAAGCACGAGGTAGTACCTTTCAAAGACTACAAGATAGCATTACCGAGAGTCCGAGTAGTATCTTTCTAAGACTACGATTCTAAATCTCTGATTAAAACCTACAGTGGTACCTTCCGAAGACCACAGGTTAGAAAGCCCCGAGGTAGTACCTTTCTAAGACTACAAGCCGACATTTCCAAAAATCCAAGTAGTATCTCCCTAAGACTACGGAGTTAAAATTTCAGAAACCTACAGTGGTACATCGCTAAGGCCACAAGTTAAATCGCTCAGAAGCACGAGGTAGTACCTTGCGAAGACTACAAGATAGCATTACCGAGAGTCCGAGTAGTATCTTTCTAAGACTACAATTCTAAATCTCTGATTAAAACCTACAGTGGTACCTTCCGAAGTCCACAGGTTAGAAAGCCCCGAGGTAGTACCTCTCTAAGACTACAAGCTGGCATTTCCAGAAGTCCAAGGTAGTACCTTTCTAAGACTATGGACTTACAATTTTCGAAAACCTACGGTGGTACCTTCCTAAGGCCACAGGTTAATCTTCTTAAAAGCCCGAGGTAGCACCTTCCTAAGACTACAGGCCGGCACATCCGAGAGTTCAGGTAGTACCTCTCTAAGACTACAGAACTAAATTTTCCGAAACCTACAATGGCACCTCGCTAAGGCTGCAGGTTAAGCGTTCAAAAACCTAGGGTAGTACCTCTCTAAGACTATAGGTTTATATTTTCAAAATAAATTTTCAGTAGTACCTTTCTAAGACTACAATTTCAAAATCTTTTTCAAAACCTACAGTGGTATCTTTCTAAGACCACAGGTTACAATTTTCAAATCCTCGGCAGTATCTAGCTAGAGCTCCGAGTTCATATTTTTCAAAATCTATACTGGCATCTATCGAAGCCCGCAGGTTTACATTTTCAGAAGCTCAGATGGCATCTCTCTAAGGGCCATAGACTCGAATTGTCAGAAAACAATTCCGGTAGTACCTTTCTAAGGCTACGGATTTCTAGCTCCGGGATCTCGATGGTGTCTTTCTAAGAACCATCAGCCCGGTTTTCAAACAAAATCTCTCCCCAGTGACACCTTTCTTATGGTCATTGAGTTTAAAGTCCCGAAATACCTTTCTACGCTTGCAGATTTTCAAAAAAAATCCCGATAGCATCTCCCTATGGCTGTTACTTGGGGCAAAAAATTCGCTTACGGTAGTATCTTCCTATGATTATCGTTCAAGTTGCAAAGTCTAGAAGTTTTTAGTAATATCTATCTACGATTACTAATTGATTTTCAAAATTTCGCCTATGATAATATCTCTATATGATTGTAAACTTCAAAAACCCCGGTAGCATCCCTCTACGGCTACTACTCGGGGCAAAAAAAATTTCATCACTTCCGATAGTATCTTTCAATGATTATCGGTCAAGTTACACAGCTCAGACAATTTTAGTAGTATCTATCTACGATTACTAATTGATTTTCAAAATTCACTTACGATAATATCTTACTACGATTATCGTTCAAGTTCTAGAGTTGTACAATTTTAGTGATATCTATCCATGGTCACTAATCAGTTGTCAGGTACACACTTACGATAATATCTCCCTACGATTTTCGTTCAAGTTGCAGAATTTTAAATTTAGTAATGCCTGTCTACGGTTACTAATTAATTTCCAAATCATGATTTACGATAATACCTATCTACGGTTATCATTCAAAAGTTCAGAAAATAGCAACAATTAATGATATCTTTCTACGATTATTAATTAATTTCTTCCGTCTACTTACGACGAGATCCTGTTATCCACAATTATTATTTTCAAAATCATGCCAGCAATAGCATCTTTCTAAGACTGCCTCTTTAAATCGAATCTTTTTCAAAATATCGTAATATCTGCCTACGGTTACTAATTGATCATCGGATTTTACTTATGATAATAACTTACTACGGTTATCGTTCAAGTTTCGAAGTAGTACAAATTTTAATAATATCTTTCTACGATTGTTAATCCACTTACAAACGATGTCTTGTCATGACTACTGCCCACGGTTTCTAAACTCAAAATCAGATCAGCGATAGCATCTTCCTAGGGCTGTCCGTTAAAATCGAATTTTCAAAACACGGTGATATCTGTCAACGGTCACAGTGTCGATACCAGGTCGAACTACAATTGGTCTGATTCCTCCCAAAGGATATGTAGGCAGTTTCAGGGCACGGTCATCATAAAATTCAAAATTCAAAAATCTTTTATGAAAAAGTTGTCACGAGTACGACCGTCAAACTACGAAAACTTCGGTAATATTTTCCTACAATTACCGTCAAATCCCAAAATGTTTTAAAAAGCGACATCTTTCTAAGGTCATCCGTTCAAAATCCTAGCGGT
>NMUG010013786.1:0-10024 GCA_002855965.1 Monotropa hypopitys
ATATAAAATAAATTCTTATGAGAAAAGAACTTTTTTTTTTGTAAACTAATCATTACTTTGATCTAGGCATATTGAACTTGATATATGAACTTTTAAACTTTTGTTTCTCTCTTTTTGGTTGTAAAATATATATTTATTTTATGGAATGAAACATAGTAAAATAATAAATAAATATATAAGTAATTTGTGGTACCCATGCCGTACCTGTACCCTACGTTTTTAGGTTGCTGACATTTCTCGTACCCGTACCGTACCCGTATCCCTTACTGGTACCCATGCTTCATAGTTTTATAGTGATATTTTCTTTTATGCACATTGTGGATCATTGTACGCTCTGCTCCCAGTTCATTAAATCTAGCTATTCAAACTTGTTCGGTTTGTTTAAATCAGAAGAATGGTGACAAAGTGGCTTCTAAGTTTTTAAATGAATTTATGAGGAAAGTCACAGCACATACACACTAAACCTACAAAAGACAAATTTGTGTGTTTACATTATTCACTCCAATATAACAAATTTCAAAAAGCAAAAGAAGAATTTTTTCTAATCCTAACAAGACATATTTTTTTGGCCTTGTAAAGAGCGTGGGCTGCATGGCATATTTTCTACAGGGGTTCTCCATATTCTTTAAAATCTTTGTTTCTGTTTTAACATTTATAGGAAATAGTTTTACAGGGTTCAAATTGGGGTACAATCGCCGGATGGGATTACTACTACTCGAGGAATAATACATAGATTTAGTGATTTCGTGAAGCTGTTTTCTGAAGTAAGTGTCAATTTCCTCTGTCAATTCTTCTGGGAGTATTATTTCACGGCTTACTTTCTGGGGATAATTTACTCCCCTTTTTTTGTTTGATATAACTAAATTTACATGTGTAGTTGCTTTCACTTTAATGTGGGAACTTAGAACCCTATTCTGGCCTATCAATTTTAATTCTCCGAGTCTCTGACAGTATCTTTTTATTTTTCCTCACTATCTTTCCTCTTCAGCTAAAAATGGCATTTCCCAAGAAAAAAATACCCCCAGCTCCTCCAAGGAGTCTTTTGAAAAAGAAAAGCAGCACACGTTCAGAAGAGGTAGACCACTCTTAATTTCATTGTTTGTCTGGTAAATTAGTTTTGTCATTTGTATTTGCTTATATCCTTCAAGATTTTTTAAAGAATTTGGGATAGATGCCACGCACCACACTGGTCCGGTACTTGAGTGGGCACACAACAGTCATTAAATCCGACACTTAACTATCCTGCTGGTCATCCAGATAATCTTTAAATTAAACAATCCATTTTATAAATAATCAACGCCCACTTGGTACCCATTAATGTGTGTATGGGAAGGGAAAAAGACGAGGACAAACCTAACTTTTAGTAATAATACACAAAGTGATTGTGTTCAGACTCGAACCCAAGATCTTAAGGTTATTGGGTTGAGTTTTTACCACTGCACCAGTGGTCCCCTTAAAACAATTCATTTTATATCATAAAAATTTAAGATTTTATAATACGCAACGGAAAATGTAAAAGGGTTAAAGTAAAATATAAAAATTGTGGTACTATCAATGTTGGAAATGTACATATGTTAATGCACAATTTCTGACGTGGGACTCCAAGAATGTGGCATGACAACTTGCTCATCTTTGGTGGCTAATGATATATTGATTCATCCTTTCTACTATCTGTAATTTCTAAGTTTTGTTGTGGACTTTGGCATACTTTATCTAGCATGCCTAGCATTGCCTGACGATATCTGTAATCTCCATAGAAGTTTAAATTATTTGGACTGCGTCTATACACGCCTGGGTTAGGATTTGTGGATGATTTTGGGGCATTGTGTTTGACAGTCGTATGATTTAGAAGAATTGATTGATTCAGGCAAGTTACTTTGAACATGGTGCCAAGTTAGTAATATATGTGCTATTTCTTTTTATGATTCAAGTAGCCATACAAACTTCGTCAATAACAATCGATAACCACAGAATCTGAAAATTTTAAAATAGTAGGAAATCACTATGCTTAAGTCAATACCTCCAAGGAAAGGCTAAATTTCAATGTTTTGTAAAAAATGCCCTGAGGTTTATGCATCATGAATGGAAAAAAAGAAAAAAAATTAAGGTTCTAGAAGTTTGGTCTGTTCCTTTCCTCCAACCTCTCTCCCAGGTTCATGAGTCTGGCACGATTCATGGCGTTCCCTATTTTTGTCATAAAAACTTATAACTCAAAGGTAGCTGAAAGATGAACATAATCTGATCTAAAGTCATAGAAAGCAAGAGCGTAAACCTGAACTTATATGAAACTCTACTGGCTGTTGTATTTCTTAGCTCTTTCTGTTAAATGCTCTGTTTTTTTCCTTTGCACTTCATTGATCAAAGAAAATAACTCAATCGTATGTCAATTAACATTCATCTTTAATGCTACGTGTTGATTTTCCAGTCTTCTTTCTTTTTCTTTTTGTTCTATGCGTGCATATGTTTGTCTTTACATTCACTTACCTAATGTCGAAGAATATCTCTTTGCAAAAAGTGCAATACAGGGTACAGAAAGGTTTAGGTTACAGCAGCAAAGAATGAGATGTTGTATTCCTTGTCTTCGGCGTATCAAAAGATCTGGTTTGGGATCTCTTGCCTTATTCTTAGTCGTATAGTAAAAATAGAATTTTCCGATTCAACCCGAAATTGCTAGAAAGCAAGGCATTGTTGCACTGGTTCAATTAAATACAGTTTGACAATATGTGGGCACTGATATTTGTTTTTGGTATTATTTTGTTGTGGGTGTATATGGGTTTTTGGTTATACGCATTCTTTTTATATACATGTGGCATTTCCGAATTCTTTCAAGTAACTTTTAAGATAATGAAAGTCTTAGAAGTAGTCAAAATAATATTCTCTGCAATGGTTGTAGCGAAGGTGTTCTTTAGAGGATTGGATGGAGAAACTATTATCAGACATTGATTTGTCAAGAAGTGCTCCTGTGGCCATTTTTCTTGAGCTAGAAGAAGCTGCAAGGTCATGTACGTGTCTCCTGCTGCTGTTTCACAATGTTTCATATTGAACTTTCAAAAGATATATGTAGACATGTTTTTACGAACCTGCAATGATTTTGAAAAATTAAAATTCATATCTTCTGTTGCCAATACCAGCACACTATGATATTCTGTGGGTTTTGTGATACTTTTCAGCCTTTTATGATACAAATCGGCACAGTTCAGATGCAAATTCTTCTGCTGGCATTATAGTACCGTCATATCGATTACAATCCAACACATCAATTGCGTCAGAAAATTATGGTAACGAGTCAGACTATGAACCATCTGAGCTTGGAACACCAAAGCATGGAAGGGATTACTCCTCTGAACTTAGCCTGGAAGATGAAACTAAAACGTCTGACCAAGAAAAGTTCGTTTGGTGTTCAAAGGATTCAAATATTTATAGCAGTGGTTTGGATAAGGATGCTGCTACTCATAATAGTTCCAAAGCTTCATTTCATCATGTGGATACAATGGAGCCATCTTCTGAACCAGGGAATGACAGACAAGGTAACCATCTTCGGAGAGTGTCGACGGAGAGTGTTGATGTAAGTTCTGTCAGAGCTAGTGAAATTTCAAAGGAATATCTCTTGGTGATAACTCCCTTTACCTTCTTGAAGGTGCCGAAATTCGAAGAACCATGGATAATGTTGCTGAGTCTGATTTACAATTTCCTAGGGACTTATTAGTAGCTCTTCCATCAGATCAGCACAATAAAATGAATAGGGTTCTTACCACAATTCAGCGGAAAGTGGATACAGCAAAAACGGATATGGAAGATATTATAGCGAGATTAAACCAAGAGCTTGCTGTCAGACAGTACCTTACAACGAAAGTATGTACAGTACCTATTTGTTTTGCATCAAAATTGTTGTACCTGTTCACTATAGAAACAATGTAAAAATATTTGTTTCTTGGTCGTTCAATCCTCTATAGTATGTCTAGTTGTAGTGGGATTACCAAAGAAGCAAAGGGGAAATTAGTCAAATGTGATTACGGGGTTACCACACCCTTTATAATTAGCTTTGAAGAGCTATTTGAATTTGCTGGTTTTGAAAACGAGGAAAACAACTTAGCTTCTAGGACACATTCTCAGTTTAATGCTGAAATTGACTTTGTTTAGATTCTGGCAATTTCCATTTTGTACTGTCTACATCTATATGATTTATTCGCTGAATGAAATCTGACAAGGTGACTTCCAGCAATTTTATTGCTGGAACTTTTGAGTTTGGACGATTTTCTCATGCACTCATATCCGGACACTGGCAGAGTTTTTGAGAAAATTATGTGTCTTTTGTGGCCCATTTTTTCATTCTGTGTAAATTTTGCTGTTGGTTATCTAGAATGGCATACACCATGCAATTGTGTATCATTGTATGATTGTTATAAGACAGTTAGCCAACTTATTGGATCATCCCTTGTAGGTGAAAGACTTGGAAGTGGACCTTGAAATCACTAAGCAGAGTAGTAAAGAAAACCTGCAGCAAGCTATTGTAATTGAAAGGGAAAAATATACTCAAAAGCAGTGGGATGTGGAGGAACTTCGGAGAAAGTGTATAGAGATGGAGTTGGAGTTAAAGTGTGAACGGGTATGGATTTGTGATTGTCATGTTCATTTTGTTAAATCCCCCTTTTACGATGTTGAATGACGTGTTTGACCATTTTAGGATGAAAAGTTGCACATGGAGTCTATAAACGTATCCATTGCTCAGGATAATGAGATGTTGCAACAAGAGTTGGATAATGCCAGGGAGCAGATTGAGAACTTGAAGAAACATCATGATGACCTAGAGTTGAAATCAAAAGCAGATGTTAAACTCCTTGTGAAAGAGGTTAAATCTCTTCGATGTTACCAGTTGGAATTGAAGCAGGAGCTTAGCAGATTGTCGAAAGAAAAATTAGAAGTCGAGGTAGCTAGCGCTTTATATTTCCACGCCGTGCCTATTTTTTCTTTTACTGCTCTTATGGGCCCCTTCATTTTCACAAAAAAAATTATTAGGTCCATTAGGAAGTTGAAACTGGGATTTTTTGGGGGGTGCATATCTTGGTCTTATTTGTCCTTACTTTTCATATCTCAGGGCTCTCAAATTTCTTTTCTTTTCTTTACTTTACCTAGGAACATGTATTTATGTTTTTTCCTAGTTTGCTTACCTGTTTTTAACTTTTTATCTTTGTATGGTTAGCGTCTTTGTTTCCGCTTTTGTTTATTGTCAGCTAATAGCGTAATTCTTTGCTTGACTGATTGGATGTACTGTAAATGTAATGCTTATTTTAGAGGGTTCTACACAAGGAGACGGAAAGATGGGAACATTCAAATGCTGCTAACAGGAAATTGCTGCATGAATGTGAGATCCTTCGCAGTAGGCTTGAAGAATGCAGTGTTAATTTCCTCACCGAGGAAGAAGATAAATTGATTGTGGATACTTCATCAACTTCTGATGCTATAGATCTGTTGACTACTTCTGATAATCGTATTGGTCTTCTTCTTGCTGAGGTATCTTTCAGTCTTGGTCTTTCAATCTCGCAACTATAATCGCTCAGACTTTGACGTATGTTGAGGGGTTCATTTGAACTAGAAATTTGTGTGATTCTGTGTTCCTCTATTTCATTCTCTGTTGTTGAATGCAAGACTTGTAGGAATTATATGCTGAAAACTGATTTGAATTATGAAACTGAAACAGTCGCTGAATGATAGAACTATAAATTACGTAATAGGTTATGTAGCAAGAACGAGAATTGAAATGTAAGAACATAAATGAGTAAATTTGAATAGTAAAATGGTTAACCGAAGGCCTGTGCTTTGCACGGTTCCCTTAAGCAAAATTAGGCCGCCTCACCGGAGGTGCTTGAGGCTTTGATGGCTGAATGTTCCCAGGGTACAGTCGGTATCCGGACTGCAGCACAACAAAGAACCAATCTGCAAACAAGCAATGCTTTGAACTCTCTCGGAAAGGAACTGGAATACAAGTGTAAGGAGGAATAGTTTGAAGAACAAAGGTGTTTTGCAGAATACTGAAGACAATTGATGAGTTCACAATTGCTGAGTTCTGTTTTTTTCCTTCAGCCAAGGTCTCAATTTATATCAAAATGAGGGAGCTTATGAATTCAATTCCAAATTGATTTCAAACATTCTGTAACAATCAAATTTATACAGAAATTATAATCTGTATAATTGTTGTAACAGTTACAGACAGTCATAATTCTGTATAGTGAATTTCCTGCATATTTCTGAATTAATTCTGCATAACAGTTGTCATTCGGATTGGTTCGGATTTACCCGAGACAAAGCCTGATCACGGCCCAATTGGCCCAAAGGCCCAATTAAATTTCCTGTAAAAAAATTGGTCCGTGGTACGGGTCACATTCCCACGAGGCACGGAATCGACCGGAACCTGGAACGCGGTCGTGAGCTCGTGCTCGGGCATGGTCGGCCGGGCGGCGACGGCATGTGCACGTGTGGGAAAATATTCAAAAAACACTTCATCTTACGTTCTGCTTAAATTTTGTTGTGACATTTAATCACACAACACAATAAATATATCCATTTCTATTCTACCCGTTTTTCAATGTGGGATAAGAGTATTAAAATACTCTCCCATCATTAAAAATGTCTCAATTTGAATAACAATTATTTATTCATCACTTAATGAATTTTGGTTATTTTTTATGAATTAAACCTCTTACTTAGGAGTATATGAATCCACTTAGATCCACCTTAATCGGTGTTTAAAACCACACACAAATTGTGGCTAAAAATCCATGAAAATATTGATACTCCCATTATTTTCCAACAACACATATTTTTAATGAACTAAAAGACGTGCTTTTTTGTCTTCCTCTCCGTATCTATCATCCATCATAAGCTTTGACTGTATAAATTACTCATGTACCAATTATACTGATTTAGATTCCAAAGTGAGGTTGTCTTTGTATAATTGCCAGTATAGTCGGTAACCATTTTTATTGAGATTGATCTTCTGTTTTCACTTAGTAAATAAATTTCATCCCATCTTAGCATCTTCTAACACTGTTTATAATGTGGAAACAGGCACAGCTGCTCTCACAAGATATCGAAAATGCTATTACAATTGCGATTAACAGTAGCAATGGTGGTACCGTGAGGGCAACGGATGATGAATTAAGAAAGATGCTAACAGAAACTTTCATTGACAATGCCAGATTGCGGAAACAGGTTAACTCTGTTCTCCGATGTTCCCTGCATGTCCCGGACAAATCTGAGGAAGATGATGAAGAGGAAGAAATCCCTTCAAGAACAACCGTTCTTGGTAAGTTCTTGGAACGATGATGGTTTAATGTCATGTAGGATCTTTATTCCAAAATACACAGGTATCCTGTAAATGAACCAAGCCGTTACCTACATAATTTTTGGGTTAAATATCTGTGATCAGAATCCTTACAATCATTGTTGTGTATTATATATATTGACACAAAGTATCTCAAATATTTGGACAAAAATTGAGCTTTTACCCAGGTGATGTGCAAGCAAAGGTGCCTAAGGTTGGATGTGTGAATTCCTGCAGGGAAGTTTAGGTAGTTGGATTTGTGTAAAGGAAAAGAAAGTGAATGAAAAAATGAAAGGAAAGTAAAAATAGCAAATGATAAACGAAACCAAACCAAATTGAGCATTGAATTCCAATTAATTGAGATCGGCTACATGTTTTTTTCCAATAGGCTCTGTAGAGTATATCGTGCTCCCTTTAGTGTTACCATCTATCATAATTTTATCAATACTCTTAAAAATCTCTTAAATATAACAGATCTATGATAGTTATGTTCAAACTATCTTAATCTATTCTCTTATATTCGTTTATCACAAAGGTTATGGATTCATGTCATAGGGAGAAATAACATTATTTTCATCTCTTTTTCCTTCAAGATTTATCCTTTCTTTCTTTCTAGTTAGGAACAAAAAAAGAAGGAAATTCCATGTTCTCTTCCTTTCTCATTCTCTCCCTGAGTTCCAAACACACCCTTATGTGCAGGGTAAAATTGGACTATTAAGAATTACATGTAAGAAAAGATGTGAAAAAGTTAGTGTTACGGGCCCTGGGTAGAACTCGCCCTTGAAAACCGGCTTGTAAGAGGAGGGTGACCAGAGGCTTATATCACAGAACACCCATCCCATACTAGGCAATGTGGGATGTAACAGGCCACCACGCTTCGTATCTGACGACCACAGTGGCCCACTCTATCGACACTGACCCGATGGTAGCTCTTTTCTCTTTTTTGGACGGCTTCACTCACCTATCAGTATTCAACACCTTTAGTGTTTTAATCCACCTTATAGGTCGCCCCTTCCGTGTCACGAACCGCAGTGTAGTGACTGGCTCTGATACTATTGTTACGGGTCCTGGGTAGAACTCACTTCTGAAAACCGGCTTGCAAGGGGAGGGTGTCCAGAGACTTATATCACACAACACCCATTCCATACTAGGCAATGTGGGATGTAACAGTTAGTGGTGTATGCATTTCTAAATTGCTGTCATAAAATTTTACAAGAAAAAGACATTCCACCTGGTGAAAGTAAATAATAACAAAAATTAACCCATCAAGAAAATCAAAACAAAAGGAAAAACATAGACCTGAAGCCATGGAGTCTCTTTTCTCCTACCAACAAAACTGCTATATTGGCGAACCCATTTGCTTTATCAAGTTCTGTAATCTCCACTCATTCCGCCAAACTGCTTAAGCATCTGTGGAGGAAGAACTTTGCTCATATGTTGTGCATTCATGTTGCGAGACAAAGCACTCATTTCTCCATTCTTTGGAATCTTTAGCCCCTTCCCCGTTGCTATACGCATAATCCTCGAGTCGTTCATGAGCTTTGGGTTGGTGTTGTGCAACTCTGAAACAACATAAGTAATGAAAGTCCCTGAGGCCTTGTTTCTGACACCATTTAAGGGTTAAAAGATATTACCTAATTCCATATTAAGTAATCCTCAGAGACTAAGAGGGGATTTGTCATGTTTTCTGGGGTTTCAAATCCACTAGATATTTAATCCTAGCCACAACAGTTCCGACCAAAGAGAGGATGTCTAGTTCCCTTGGATTTCCAGCCCAATCAGATGTTTTAATCCAAGGGCGACTCAATGCACGAAACTCCTGTATATGCGGGATCTGTATATGCGGGATCTGGGAAAGAGTTGGTATATGAAGTCTTATTCATGCAAACAGAGAAGCTGTTTCCGTGAATCGAACATGTGACCTACAGATCACAATGGAATAACTTTAATCCAAGAAATTAAACAAAGAATCACCAACAGGACCACATCACTTACCTTCATTAGTCATTGAATCCAACTAGGCAACTTTATATTTATTGAAAAACTAGATAATACACAGATGAGTTGATATACAATGCATCCAACATTACTACACAACAGCATCTTGCATGCCTGGGTTACACAAGTTTTTATGGAGAGCTTCCATAATCAGTTATAAAAAGGTCAATCATTAACAAATCATAGCAAACCACCGTTAATTCCTTGAAATGTAGCGTTTGGTAAATCCTCCATGGGATTTTGCTTCAGTTTAGCTGTGTTCTTTGAAAGGTACGTCTTCCTTTGGCTTTTGTAAGATTGTTTTCTCACTTAACACACAAAAATCATTGCAAAAATTTTCTTGAGGGACCTCTGGTGTAATTTCATGTTTAGCCCAGCCCTATATAAGTAACCTCTTAGGTTGTATTAGGGTTACGGATGATAGAGCGATTATAGAAGGAGAGGCGAGAGAAAACTGATTCTCAGAGAGAGATCAGAGAAGACTTGTATTCTCCATTGATTTCATAGTGGATTCGTGTTGGCTCCCGTGGACGTAGGTATACATTGCACTTTGTATATCGAACCACGTAAATCTGTGTGTTATGTGTTCTTCTTTCGTTTTCTATTTTGCTGCGATTGTTTTTCCTTTTTTCATTTCGAAGTTCCCAGATCCAAATCTTAGTCTAGGGTTTTGCGTCTAAAATCCTAACAAAAACCTCCAACCTG
>NMUG010013787.1:0-10023 GCA_002855965.1 Monotropa hypopitys
ACTAGCAAGTGGTTCTGCCACGTCTTCGGCAAACCTCTTTTGATTTGATATGGTAGTTAAAAGAGTTTTCCGGGGATCCTATGTATTGATGGTCATGTGATTAAAATGCGATTTGGGTGATATACTTGTGTATACCATAATTGAGGTTGCCTTTGAAGATTCCTGTTAGAATGCCCGTGGGGCTTGTCTCTAGAATTGGTTCATATGACTCAATAGATTTGGAGATAGCACTATTGAAACCAGTAGTGGAATTCGATGTATAAAGGAGGTTTTGTGGTTGTAGAAGTTCTTTGAGGAGCTAGGAGGATTGTAATGGAAGGGAAAGGAAGACCGGGTGAGAATTTGTAGTAGTTCTTGTTGAGGCATATCTTGGAAATTTTTCTAATTGTTTAGTTGATGAGTGTTATGGAAATGTGTTGGGAGAATTAGTTGAAAGTGTTGGGAGAATTAGTTGAAAGTGTTGGTTATGCCTTAGGAATTTAGAAAGAGTAGGGAAAGAAATTCAGGTTGTAGTAAGAAGACCTATGGAGATTGAGGATGTTTGGGATGTGATTCATGGTGAATCTCCCATCTTGTGATGAGTTGGATGAATGACACAGGTCTTGTGCTTATGCCTAGTTAGTCTTGGAACTGTTAGTTTATGGATTATAGTTCCATTAAATCGTTATTTGCCTTGGTCATCATGGTTGAATACTCTTATATGGATAAGAGGAGATTTGTGGTGTCATTTGAGAATGTGTGTGTCTAGAAGGTGTTGGTGCGGTGTGTGTCAGCACAAATGGTGGTTGTGGAATAAATCTTATGGACTTCTAGAATAAGTGTGAGTGATATTGAGGTTGAGATGGTAATTTGGAAGCTTCGGGAAGAAATGATTGATGTATCTTGAACTTTGGATTCTAGCTAAGGATCTATAGGTATGCTGGTGAACTAGGATGTGAGTATAAGCTATGATGAGAATGAATAATCTAGATTGTGGATGCCCACTTATATACTTGCTTGGGTTAGGAAGGTAAGGTCATGCAGACCTTCAACGATGATTGTGAGTTGATCTTACCAGGGTTGGTTGAGATGTTCTGATTTGAGATTTTCTTCAAGGAGTCTGCTTGTGGCAGGAGTTTGTTTAGGTATGGAAATTAGAGGATGATGAGTGTCTGGGAATGGTGTTTGCCCATCAGAACTACTCTATGAGTAGTGCTGAGTTACGTTTGTGAAAGAGATGGTTGGCTTCCTTCTTTCTTTGACCTTGATGGTATCTGCATCTAGGAGTTGTCCATGTTTCTCGATGATTGGTGTGTCTTCTACCGTCTCTATTACTTCTTGGCTCTTCTGGCCGTATGATGAACCTACTCCCTTCTGCCGTTGTTGTCTCTTTCATTCCGGTGGAGTGGCATGAATTGTAGGTGACTGTTGTCAACCCCTCGATTCAAAATTCCAATTCACAATGGTGGTACCTCATTCTATCCATGATGTGGGGCGTAACTTCATTAAATTGGGAACTTACGACTCCCCATGTTTGTGAGCATCTTTCATTTGTGTGAAATCCCTTCGGGTCCGAACTTATAACTCCATTCCTAAATCCTTCATTTGCAAACCAAGGCATAGAAGATTTGTTCTCCTATGTCCTTGTGTTGCGTGGATGTAGTGTTTGAGAATTTCCCGTTTCAGGAATTATGTGCTTGTCCTTTGTCTTATTGTCCTGATGCGTTAGCAAATTGCTAACCTTCCTTACCAGTTGGCTTGACCCTATTGGACTTGAAATGAAGACCCACTTCTCTAAATGTGTATTCTCGAGTTGGCCTTAGGAAATCCACAATAGTGGAAGTAGAATGGGTGTATGTAACTCTTCCTAGTATTTTCATTTGCGAGTGTATGATGGTTCAGTTTGGGGATATGAATTGTGGTATTAGTGTGTGGATGGTTCTGTGAGGTGTGATTGTGTATTGTACAGGTATCTTAAGAGTTGGTTAGATAACATGTCTTCTTGGGTCGACTGCACCGACCAATATATATATATATATTGATATGACAAGTGTATGTGTAGTCTATGTTATGTGGTGTAGGAATGACTAGGAAGGATTGATTTGAGAAGGCGACTGGCCAGCGCATCTCAAAACAATCTTTCTGGATTTGTTCTGGTACCACACTAGGTATAGGTGTGGGGTAGGTTATGTCTGAGCTTTGGTGTCTTGAACTTTGGTTTGGTGATTTACGGTTGTCTAGCGCAAGTGTGGTGGTGAGATTGGTGTGACTACCATTAATATTGATAAGATCACTCTTGACATTGCCAACTTAATAATAATGGAACAACATTTGTGGATATTGTCAGTCTCACTTAAAGTTCTATGGAACCTCATACAAACATCATATGTTTACTCTTGTACACTAGCATGCACCCACGACCATCATATACATCGTTTGTTTGGATTTCTCGACTAGGCTGTTGCCTAACCCTCTATTTTTAAGTATGAAGATTCATGCTTGACTTGGAGTTGGAGTCCAAGGACTTAAAGGATATTTGGGAACACATTATTTGGTACTCCATTGTAGTTTATTCATTGGCACTTGCATTTCATTACTTTTCATATACTTGTACATGGACATTCTTATTCTAAGGTTATGACCCTCATTTGAATATGTAAGTGATGTATGTCATTCATTCCCATATCATTTATTATAGGTTAGAAATAGTATGTGGTAGTTATTTTACCTCTTGATGTTTTATATTCTCTCTTTATTTATATTCAAAAAATGGTTTAAAATTTCCGAGTTGTCACAATTACCCTTGATGTCATTACCCGTTATTTGAGGTATGAATGCCTGGCACCCAATAAAATCACTTTTCCCAAATCCACTTGGAACCGTGATCTTGACCACATTTTGAAAACTATTACGGAGGGTCCTACATCCTTTAGCCCTCATACCCGACGATATGTTCAAGGGGGTTTGAAGGAGATGTACAGGTGATAAACAAAATTGTCAACTACAACTTGAGCTCATTTAACAAGGAAAATACTCCATTGAAATACGATGCAGATTTGATTTATGTGTTTGGCTCTAGATGAGAAAAAGTAGATTGTGCGCTCTTTATTTGGAAGCAAATTGAAGCATTTTGGGAAAAAGGGGTGGTAAATGGCAACATTCCTTTTCCGGACATGATTACAGAATTGTGTCTACGAGCGGGTTGCAAAGGAAAGCCCGAGAAAAAATTGGTTCCTGGGATACCCGGGGCTATCACGCTGGCATCACTTAAGAAAAGCAAATCTCTGTCTCACTCGGCGGACCCAAATGAGGTTGGGTCATCAAGGCCAAGTGCAAGGACACCTCAAGAAAGAACCCAACAATGGTTCTTAATTATTAGAGTCCGGAAAGATGCAATCATGTCAAAGGCATATCAAAGCTCGTCTCAAAAGTCAAGGGAAAAAGCAAAATAAAATTATGAAGTTGCATAAATGGTGCATAGTCCAAGAGGAAGAGCACTTGGGTGTGAGGTTTGTCGATTCTGACCTAGACGTGAAGGAATAAAGAGATGACGGCGACGATGAGAAGGAGTTGGAGTGAATACACTTTTGGAGAGATGGTGGCAAGTCGGTGGTAGTCTTTGTAGTCGAGTCACTTAGTTTTATTTCTTGTGTATGATATGGCGACCATGTTTGGCCTAGGTAGTGGATAGTTAGGAGATTGGGGTAGTGGCATGGGAAGTAGACCAAGCAACGTACAGCCACTACCCATTTTGTCTTTCCCTTTCTTTCTACCCAAGGTCATTATAAGCCGAAAGCCCTTAGATGATCCCGAATGAATTCTGTGAACTTTCATTAATGCATGTTTTGTGGACATATTGGAATGGAATGGTATTCATGTTTGGCTACCTCATTGTGTTAATTTTGTTGATTTATGGTGCTTGCTTTACTGGTACGGACTATTGTTGTTGAATGGACTCCGCAATCTTCTAGCACCACGCATGGGATACTTAATTATTTTCGTGTGTGCATCGAGCGATAGTGAATACCTTTGTGAGCTTAGGAATCAAGACTCACTAGATAACATGTGGCGTGATTTATTCTTCTTTGTGTAATGCTTCATGGAAAATCATGCATCTCTTATGCTAGTGTGTTGTTGTGGGTCTCAAGTGTTGTGGAACTTGCCTTAATGTGATGAGGGATTTCGGTAGATTATGCATATATTTACTTTCCCTTCTTTTGTTGTTCGGGTCATCCAATGTTCAAGTTGGGGGAGTGTTTAGACCCTAGTTTTTTTTCAAGGGCTAATCTACTTATCATTTTTGGTATCCTTACTCTATATACTTGTGAATTTTTGATATAATGCATGTTTTAGTAGTTTTGATTAGTTATAGGTATTTTTGGCTTTTAACGAATAAGATGATTCTTCATGTGCTCCAAGAGTATTATTGTACCATGCCACGGTCATTGCCTACATAGCTGAAGCATCAAGGAGATGCTAGAGGAGCTGAAACATACAAGGACACCAGCCCGGACACAGTCAGGCCGCAGAACCCGTATTTGACTACAGGGTTCCGGTACCTTGTACCTACGGGGACCGGTCCCTCTTTCCCAGTAAGCCAAGCTTTCAGGCAGGTACTAGTCCCCCGTACCTATGGGGACCAATCCCCCGTACCTATGGGGACCGGTCCCTCTTTTCCAGTAACTCAAAAGTTTTGGAAAATATGAGAAAAACGTTTTTGAAAAGATAAAAGAGGAATGCTTTTGAAAGGTGACTTGATCCATAGCCATTTTCTTACTCTTATTTATGCTGTTTCATAGTATTTACTGAGCCTTCATCGTTGACATGTTTTATACACCCCACTTTTATGTGTTCGTTGATTGGTGTTATCCTAGATGTCCACTTGTCTAGCTGTAGGAGTTGTGATCTTTTTCCTACTGTCACTTAGTAGGTGATTCATGTTGTATTTTGAGAGAGACTTTTATTATTTTATTGTGTCAGAGAGATGTACTATATTTGTACAATCATGTGGGTTTGGCCAGAGCATGTTTCCTAGTATGTAGTTGGTAGTTGTACATTTCCAGCATAGATGATGTGAGTTTTATCTTTCTCAGTTGAGATTTTTATTCAGTTACATGATGCAGTCTATTGAGTTTTATTGGAGTTGTGGTTAGATAGTTCATGGGTTTGTGATACTGTCACGTCACTTTCTTGGTGATTACCTTGATAATTACCCAGATTGGGGCGTGACAGTTGGAGTTTAGTAGGATGAGATGGAGAAGTCAGAAGCTTTGAGGAGATGTTTTGGGTTGAAAAGGATCCCTAAACGCTGACTCAGATGTAAGGTGGTAGAGGAGTAGGAGGCAAAGCATCCTTAGAAGTAGTGGGGAGTGTTCTCGCCACCTATCTTGAGAAGAATATTTGAAAGATAGAAGAAAGGAACAAGAAGAGAAGGAACTAACTGTCACCAGTTTCTGAGAAAGACAATCCCCAGTGGAGTCTCCAAATGTGATGATAGGGTCTCCATGGGTGTTCATATGAGATCTGGAAGGCTGAGAAGGGTTGATGTGTGCTTTAAGATGGCAGGAGAAGGATGTCCTGCAATAGAGGATGACCTGATTAGTTCTTACAACCACAAGGGTTAGAGCCTCACTGGTCAGTAGTGACCGAGAATGGCCTTCGAAGAGCAAGTCAGTTGGGGTGCAAAAAGAGTAAACCGAAGGGTAGTGTAATGGTATAAAATCGAAGAAGTTCCATAAATAGTACCTCAAGAGGGTATTTATAGGACGAGCTGACTTGGAGTATTGGGATGACATATGCGGCATGCATGGGGTGGTCGTCCTGGCTAACGTCATCCCTAACGGTATGTAATAATTAGATATCAAGCCGTTATAACCATTAGGACTATGTCACCCGTAGTATGGACAAGCCCTAAGCGGTCGGATACCTCAATTTTCTTCGGATCAACCCGAATGCCATCACTAGAAATTACATGGCCCAAAAACACCACACTCCCCAGCCAAAACTCGCACTTGCTTAGTTTCCCAAACAAACGCTTTTCCCTTAGGGTTTGGAGCACAATTCGAAGGTGGTCTCCATGCTCTTACTCATTCTTCGAATAAATCAGAATATCATCGATAAATACCACTACAAAAGAATCTAAGTAGGGTTGAAACATCCAATTCATTAGATCCATAAAGACTGCGGGAGCATTGGTATGCCCGAATGGCATAACCAAAAACTCAAAGTGCCCATACCTCGTTCAAAAAGCGGTTTTTGGAACATCGTCATCCTTGATCTTCAGCTGATGATACCCTGATCTCAAATCAATTTTAGAAAAGATAGTCGCCCCTTGGAATTGATCAAACAAGTCATCAATTCGGGGTAAGTGATATTTGTTTCTTATGGCCACCTTGTTTAACTGACGGTAGTCTATGCACATCCTCATAGATCCGTCTTTCTTCTTCATAAATAACACCGGCGCACCCCAAGGAGACATGCTCGGTCGAATGAATCCCTTATCAAGGAAATCTTTCAATTGAATCTTCAATTCATACAACTCAGTTGGAGCCATTCTATATGGCGCAATCGAAATAGGGCTTGCTCCCGGAACTAGCTCAATAGTGAATTCAATCTCTCTATCTGACACAATTCCCATCAATTCATCTGGAAAGACATCTTCAAACTCACAAACCACTAGAATCTCATCAATATGCAACTCCTCACCCTGAGTGTCTACCACGTAGGCCAAATACCCTTCACAACCTTTACTCAACAAAGTTCTAGAGTGCATACTCGATATCATACACGGTCTACCCACCTGCTTCTCACCACAAATATTCAACTCTTCTAAACCTAGGGTCTTGAACACAACCTCTCTATTGAGACAATTGATAACTGCAAGATTCCATCCCCAAGATGACAACAAAATTGGTCATGGATAATGGCACCAAATCCACTAAAAGTGTTTTTTCCCCAACTAGAAACTCACATTTAGGATAACATGTCCTGACCCTAACAACATCACCCACAAGTGTGGAGATGGCTAAGGCATAGGGCAGGACAATAGATGGCCTACCTATCATATGACTGAAAGTGGCTGATATAAAAGAATGAGTAGAGCCTAAGTCAAGCAAGACTCTGGCATGATGCCTGGCAACAAGAAATATACATGTCACAACGTTTGGTGATGCCTGAGCTCCCTGCCGAGTAACCTCAAAAGCCCTGTCAGGTACCACATTTCCCCCTGCACGGCGCTGCCTACCGAAGAAGTCATAGGACCCCACACTTTCTGTCATTGAGGAGACTTATGCCCAAACTCTCCACAAGTAAAGCATTTTACTCCCTCAGTCATGTCATTCTGTCGGGGCAATCCTTGATCAAATGATCATCTCTACCGTACCCAAAACATTGGTGAGTCCCTTTTGGCACGGAGACCACAGGTTGGCTACCCATACCTGCATCATTTCTGCCTCTGCCCTAGTTTCCCTGAGACTTAGAGCTATCATGCCCTTTGCTAAAGTGGCTCTTATTCTCATTACTCCTCGCATCACTGCCAACACTATAAGCCTTCCCAGACCAATTTCCATCTAACTTGGTCTTCTTGGCACGATGATCAAACATCGCTTGCACGTCTTTTTCAATTTGTCTTGTCATCTCAACAAGGTCGGCATAATTCCTCTCTTAGAAGGATGTCAATCGAGTAGCAATGTTGGGGATCAAATCCCCATGGAAGCTTTTGCAATGCTTCGCATCCGTGTTCACTAGCTCAACCGCATAACAAGATAACTCGAAAAATTTCGCTTCATATTCTGAGACCGACATGTTGCCCTTCTTCAAGTACAAGAAAATGTTCTCCTGTTCTGTCCGGTATCTCTCTGGACAGTATTGGTCGTTGAACCTGATCACAAATAACTCCCAAGTCACCATCCTAGGAATTGTAGGAACTTGCCCATCGTCGCCTGTAGTGAGTCGTCGGCTGTAGGCCTTCCACCGTGCTAAGGCCTCACCTTTCAAATTAAAGATGCCAAATTCACTCTCTGCTCGTCTCTAACTCCCATTATTCTCAGAACTCGCTCCACCCCCTTGAGCCAAGACTCCGTTATAGCAGGGGATACTGTCCCTTCAAACTCGGTAGGATGAAGTCTTTGGAAATGCTCTATTAGTCCAATCCCTACTCCAGGATCACGTTGCACCATCTGCCATTGCATAAAGGCAGCTTGGTTTTTTAGAAATTGTGCCATAGCAACCTCAACCCGGTTAGGATTGTTCACTGGAGGACTATTCTCCTGAACTGGGGGTTGATTGACCTCCCCCTCAGCTAGTCCAGTCAATGTGGCATCCTCAACAATATCCATCACAATAGTTTTATATTTATGAGGAAGGAAAAGAAAACTTTCCTTTAGATACAATAGTACATGCAACAAGCATCACATAGCAAACAATATGCAAAACCGAATTACACCACATAAGTATCCAACACTTCCAGGTTCCCTTGCCAGCTATACTCTACCAATTGCTTCTAGACAAATCCTATATACCAACTCTTATACATAAACTCCTGGACTTATGTTGATACCCAATTTTGACTCAGCCCCTACAACTCAGAATTCAGCAAAACGGTCTTCCAAACAAATCAAAATGCACTACTGGAATGTTCGGACTTCTCACGAACAGCACCGATGTCAGTCAAAAATAGCAAGTCAATCAACCAATATGCTCGGAATCAAGCAGAATCATGCACAGACAACCAAAATTTCATTTCCGAATGGAAAGTTAAAGACATTCTCATTACTGAGAAGACAACATAAAGACTGAATCCATCCGATCAAAATTCGGAATTTAGTTGGGCATAAATGCCTATCTGTTCAGATTTCCTTGCAGCTGTCAACCGGCCTCGGAAATCAGCTAACCTAATTTCTACGGACTTCATCTTCAAAGTCTGACACTTCCTGTAGAACAGATCCAACAGAAGTTGAGCAGTCTACGCTTCTCACATTATTTAAAGCACCACAGCCATATTTCAGAGTTTTCTCGGGAAACGTCCGGTTCAAGCCCGAGATTTTTCTATATTCATGATTCAACTCAGGAATCAATAATATCCAATTTAAATTATCAAAGACCGAGTTCAACGAGAAGCTGACCAAGCACAAACAGAAGTTTCAGATGAATTTCAGAGCCCGGGATCACTTTTCAATTTTTAAGATATTTTCTTTTAATTTTCTTTTAATTTTGCTAAAGGAAATGGGCTGGAAATTGCCCAAAATATCCTAAAATATCCAATCCCCGTACATGCTCGCGAGCCATCTGATTGGCCCAAATTTAAGGCATGTCGCAACTATAGTTGTGACATCTTTCATCTATAAAAGGAACTCAACCTCGACCATTCCAAGGGTCCAAACATTCCTATTACTGTCCATTTCTCTCCAAATTCCAAAAACCTCTGGGCAAATTCCTTACAAACTTTCCGAAACCACTTCAAATCCCGTCGAACCTCTACCGAACCTAAAACACTTCAAGAACACACTTCGTTCTTGAAGAACCGCTCAAACCCAGGCCTATTTCTAGCAACCAAAAGGCCTTGCTACCGATTCAAAAACTCGAAAAACCTACAAACTTTCTTTCCGCAAACTCACAAAGTATCTAAACCTAGCCGAACCTCTGCACATTTCACACAGTAAATTTCTTTTGTTTTCTTATATTCTTGGGAGACTCTTGATAGTCTTCTAATTTATAGTTCGGTATTAGTCACTCGCCCATGTCCGATATTGTACCTTACTATATTTTAAAGAAGCTATCTTAAGAAGTCGTCTCCCCGAATTATTCAGATACAATTTATACAAATTTGCCGTTATTCTTACTGCTTTCTTATCATTTTCTTCTCGCTACATTTTCTGTACAAATGTCCGCATAAATAGGGCATCCTTTTATGTCTTTTTTCTCATTAGAATTCGACACATGCTAGGCCACGCTTGCTCCATTGTCGCGTACGAGAAGAACATAAAAACTTCTTCGCCCTCAAAATATAAAAATATTGCTATCAGCTCATATGCCATTTTTATTCAA
>NMUG010013788.1:0-10023 GCA_002855965.1 Monotropa hypopitys
CGGCCATCTTATCATTATCCTTCTCAATCCTTCTAGCCATATCCACTAAGTCAACATAGCCTCTCTCTCTATAGGAAATCAACTTAGATAAAATCTTGGGTTCCAACCCATTTCTAAATCTTCTACACTTTTTCTCCTCTGAGTTTACCAACTCCACCGTATATCTAGACAATGCTGCAAATTTCTCTTCATATTCCGCCACACTCATCTCACCTTGCCTCAAGTATGTAAATGCCATCTCTTGCTCCATTTTATAACTTTTTGGACAATAGTGTTCATTAAAACTCTCCACAAACATCTTCCAAGTGATCACCCTAGGTACCACAGGAAGTACTCCCGGTAAGGGAGCCGATAACTGATGTTCCATGGCCTCCCACCAATACAAGGTCTCACCCTTTAAACTAAAGGCTACCAATCTTACCCTTTCTTCATCCGACACCCTCATAACCTCAAAAACTCTACTAATTTCTTTCAACCAATTCTCGGCCTCACAAGGCACTATTGAACCCTTAAATTCTACAGAATATAACTTCCGAAACCTCGATATCAAATCCATACCTAGATCTCTACCAACTGGCTCAGCCATTCGCCACTGTTGAAACTCCAACTGATTCTCTGCCAATTGAGTGACCACTGCCCTTAACCGATTCGTACTCTCCAGAACTGGGTGATTTCCCTCACCAAAACTCGGCGCATTAGGAGCCGCGCCTATGGGATGATCTTGATCCATACTATCAAACCTGCTATAACAGTTTATATCAATAATAAAATCACACAACTATTACAAATAAACGTTAGCGACGACAAGACCAAGGCTTGACTCACTATACCCCCAAGACATACAAAATTTTTACCACCTCAAGTCATCAACTCTTCTAAACACAAACCTTAAACACTTAAATATCCTAGGGTCCACTACTAGACACCATCACTAAACCTCAATTCCAACCAGAAATTCCAGATTCTCACAACTCAAGCTCTAATACCAAGCTGTAATGACCCGTCCCAATAATCATTTAAATTAAAACAATTATTGAACCGATAATGTTACAAAGAACACCTCACATTCTAGATCCCAAGTTTCCAATAATTGAATCCTCAAAGAAAATACTCACTACTAGATACAATAAATGAAAGACTTCATAAAACTTCAAGATGAACATCACCTCATAGCAAGGCACCACAATATTAAACCTCTAAGTATAGCTGAATATTAAATCTCACTAACCCAAAATATAGTAACTCCAACACATACTATCAACAACACGTACAAGGCTACACTGTCTGAAAAGCAAAGTAACTACAACACGACATAAGCCCAAAGCAGACTGCCACGACTAACTAGAGTAAAAGGCTAACAACACCAGCCAACAAACCACCTGATATAACTGCCAAGCTCACTGAAGGGAGCTAACACTGCACCAAGCCTGACTGTAGTGGACCCGATCCTCAAGCCTCCAAGTCCTGAATTTCCAAGCCAAAAGAAGAGAAATACACAAGCAAAGAAATTCAGAGTTTGTTAGATATGACATGTAAATATATGACTAACAAGAGATTAAATAACATAATGGAATAACTTGAATTAAAACATAAAGGAAGCTAACATAAGCATTAATTCATATTTATTCCCATTTACACCTCTTCCAAGTCTTACATGCTTTTACCTTTATCTTATTCATATGATTCCATTTCTTGATTCAATGATGACTAAATCATAATCATTATATTCACCTTATTGCAAGTCTATGCCCAAGGAGGGGGACAACTCCAAGAGACTGTCCATCCTACTCAACGTCTACCACGTAAGTGTGTCCAAGCAATAGTCAACGTACAAAGGGTGTGAAATGCCCTCTATGACTAGTCATTAACCTTTAAGGATTCACATAGAACATCCTACCACAAGTGCCATCTTCAATGTAATCTATATTCATTTCCCAAGATACGTACTTCTAGCAATACCACTAGTTATAAGTGTACAAGGGCAATGATTATTAACATGATCCTCTTTACTTAGAATGATTATTACTAATAATAATCATCTATTTGCAATATACCTCAACTCTATACCAAAGCCAATGCATAACCCGTATGATGCCACATAAGTTCGTTCACATTCCCAACACTTATATTTCTATAAGGAATATATGTATTTTATAATTTTAGGGTGAACACATATACACCGAATAGTATGATTTGATTTACTCTTGCCCGAAGGCCAGTCCAATCGGATATATTCTTTGTTCATTAACATTACCACATATGGTTCACATGATTTCCGATTGCCCAAAGGCCAGCCCACATGGCTATATTTGATGTTCATTATTAATTCCTGCCAACACTGGCCACCTTAGGCTATGCACAAGCTTCTTGGCATTAATGCCAAACTGCCAACACTGGCCACCTTAGGCTATACATGCCTATTGGCAATCATGTCAAACTGCCCACACTTGCCATCTTATAAGTAAAATACTTATTCTGCCCATACTGACCACCTTGGAACATATACAAGTGCCATATAGTATCACAATATATAATCTAGGGATAACACTTCCCACCACACATGAACTCACACACAAGCAGTCCTCCTCAGAAGTTCTTATTAAATTAACAAGGCCCAATGAGGCCACACACTTCTAACCATCAATCAATAAGTAGCGTAACCCACATGCATAAGTGTCATAGTAATTAAGTACCCTACATGGGTCTACCACGCTTCCAATACGCTACTCTGATTATTCTTTTCTTAGTTTACTTCATGCATATCATTTGAGGAAGCATACACATTATCTATTGATTTCTAATGCATTAGTGTACTTACCATATTTAGAGTTTCAAGTGATCAACCAAGGGATCTTACGTATCTTCTATGTATGTTGCACAACCAAGTGCATTAACCATTCAAGTTTCCTTAACTTAGTTATCATACTTTCCATTGTTAAGAATTCACCATTTTATTTCAAATAGTCTAAATAAACCACATATAATGTTTGCATATGAATAAATGGAATACATATCTAACACAAACCCACCGGGTACCGACGAAGAGCCAAGCAATCTCCTCTACAAGCCTTGGAAGAGTAATTGTTCACCTGATATGAACACAAGTGGATTAGGATCCACACAATATGCTAGGATCATCTATAAAGAAATCAAACATTAACATGAACCTAGACACCTCAAGGTTCCTAAGGTCTAACCCAACACTTAAAATCCTCAAGGACATGTCTTAACCTCAAAGAGACTAAGGCATCAATGCCTCACTTTAATGAAACCCAAAACACTTCCAAAGGTTCACTAATATCCTCCAAACATGTTCCATATAAGCCCAAGGGTGTATACCTCAAGACCCCAAAGCAATCATCAAACAATTCCCTTTAAATAGGCTGACTGGTATAGCACCGGTATGATGCTGGTATACCGCCCGGCATACCGGCCAGCATGCCAGTTAGGCCAATTTTGCACACCAAGGAAAGGAACAACCTACTGGGGAAAATTTGCAAGGACCGGTAAGGCACCAGTATGCCACCCGGCATACCGTTCGGTGTGTCGGTCTTCATACCAGTTCCTGAACAGAATGGTGTTCTAATGGCGATTTTACGACCACTCTTCTCCAAATCACTCCAAACTCATCCTAAACTCTAAATATCACTAAATCTCACATACCTAAGCCTACCACACCATTAGAGGTTCATCATACTTCAATTACATGGCCTACAAACCACTACAAGGCCTCAAATCAAATGATTTTCCCAAGAACTTTCAAAAATCCGAATTTTCTAAAAACCTAGATCTTTTCTTCAATCTTATGAATTTGATTATGAAATTAAGGGAGATCAATACTTACTTGGTGCTTGATAGACGTGTGGAAGAACTCTCTAGAAATCCCAACTTGACTTGATCTTCTTCCCACTCTCTCTACAATGCTCTCAATCTTTCTTTCCATACACATACACACAACGGCAAGAACAACCCTACTCCTAACAAATCAGATTTTATCCATCTTTTACCATATTGTCCCTCCTCTTAAAACCCATTTACAACAATGCCATGTCTCAAATACACCTAGGCACCCTATGTTTTCATATAAGCCACCAAATATCCCCTTATACTTGTTTAGGCACATTATAATCATTCATTATAATAATTATCCCTTCCAACTCTCACTTCAAAATATAAATTACTTCTTAATATCAATAATTAAATTGATTTATTATAATGTGACGAGTGTGACATATATCATTTGTTTAGATTTTTCTACTAAGTATTGCCTAACCCTCTATTTTTAGGGAAAGAACCAATGGCCTAGCTTAGAGTGGAGTTCCAAGACACTTTGAAGATCTTTGAAGGCATTGTCATTGTCTTTCACTTCTTATTTCATTTCCACACTTTTATTTTAAGTTAATGGTGTCCAGTCTGTAATAACTAGTTTATGGATTTCTTGCACTTGTTTGTGATTATGTGGTTCATCATATAGATTGTTTGGAGATTGGTATTAGTAGTATTATCATTAGTTGTTTTCTTATGCTCAATACCTTCCTTCAAAAAATGGTTTAAAATTTCGGGGCCGTTACATTTGGTATTAGAGCTAAAGTTTTGAAAACTTAGGGACATTAGAGAGACACTTAGTCTCGATGGGTGCATCACATGGCTTCTACATTGCATTTCATATGGTATGCTTGTGTGCTTGTATGCATTGCATGAGAACAGATAAGGAAATTTGAACTAATAATCTTATAAAGGCCTATTCTTAAAGTCTTTTTCTATTATTGGTTGTTCAGGGTGTTTGACCCTTAGTTGATGGTAGTCAAGTTGTTCTTTCCAAATTTCTTCGTTGTTAGTATCTATCTTGAGTCTTGGTCGACGTTCCTAGTCTATTCTAAGAGTTGTCCCTTGTAATGTAGTCTTGGACATATGGATTTCTTTTGTTGATTTAAATCCTCTTCTATCTTGTAGAATTATGTCAAATCATCGTGTTGGTAACTGTGGTAGAGGTCGTCGAGAGATTCAAATCCCTGATGCAGTCAGTGAGGAAGTTAATGGTCAACCTAGGGACCTCCTTGACATTGTCCAACCTGAAGGGGTTATCCCCGGAGGGATGGAGAATATAGGGTAGTTCATTAGGGAAATAGATACAACAGTAGTTGAGGTGAGCTGAGAAGTTGCTGTGCCTAGAGAGAATGCTACTAGTCATATCTTGGAGGCTCTCCATAAGTTTTGTAGAATGGATCCTCTGAAGTTCAACGGTGAAGGTGATCCGATAGAAGCTAACCATTGGATGACGGAGATCCTCAAGGTCTTTGAAATCCTAGAGATCTCTAAGAATAAGGTTCGCATTTCATTTGCCTCATACCAAATCATAGGTGAGACAAATGAATGGTGGACATCAATTGTCGAAGCTAGAAGAGATGCTTTACGGGTCCTTGGAGGTGCCAATCCTCAGGCAATTATTGATCCTATTGGAACTATGTCATGAACTGATTGTGAAGCCACCTTTGAAATCCAGTACTTTCCAGAATCCTATCGTGACCACCTCAGAGAATAGTTTGAAAATCTCAAGCAAGGAGCTATGTCTGTTACCCAGTACACAGTGAAATTCCAGTCGTTGTCCAGGTTTGCCCGGGATTGGGTGAACTCAGAAGAGAAGAAGTGTAAAAGATTTGAGCGGGGTCTTCATTCGTCTATCCAGTGCCTCATTGTGGGCCACCGGATTCGTGTCTTTGCAAATATGGTCGAGTGTGCTCGACCTATTGAATCAAAGAAGGAACCATAAAAAGAAGTCAAGGTTTGGGAGCCTAGAGGTCAGTCTTTCAGCTCTAGTAATTCTTCCGGTAGCTTTGGAAAGAAGAGGCAAAGAGAACAATCCCGTTTCTCTAGAGGATAAAGGTAGCAAACCAACCCCGGTCAGCAAGGTATCTCTTTTCGGGCTCAAGTTGATTGTCACAAATGCCAACAACATGGACATCTCTGCACCGAATGCCCTCATATCACTTGTTTTTAGTGTGGCAAGTCGGGTCACATTTCTATAGTTTGTCCTTCAAAGGGAATGGAGCGTAGTGAGACAGGGTCGATTCAGCAACCCCGCCAGGGCCAACAGTTTCAGCAGCAGTAGTAATAGTTTTAGATAGCTCCGATTCATTCTAGCCAGGGCTCTAGATCTGAAAGGAAGGGTCCTTCGGGACTAGGGCAGTCCTCTGGACAATGTAGTGGAGCAGGGCATGGTCAGATGACACAGGACCGAGTCTATGTTGTTCCTTCTATTGCACAACAGGTTTCTTCTCAACAGCCCGAGGCATCCGTTGTTCGTGATAATATCCTTATCTATAACTCTTGGGTATCTATAACTCTTGGGCATCTATTCTTATCGATTCAGGTGCATGGCATTCATTTTTGGCTTTCTCATTTGCATCCGCTTTGGGATTAGAATTGTAAGTGTTTGACCCACCGATGTTAGTGGAATCTCCTGTTAGAGACTGTATCCCTTTAAATCATTTCTGTCGTCAATGCGAGATGACAATCGCTGATCGACACTTCACCTTCGACCTTATAGTATTGGGTATGTCTGTATTTGATGTCATATTGGGCATAGATTAGTTATCCACTCATCGTGCCACCATCAACTGTTTCCGTCGCAGAGATCTCATCCAGGCTCCAGAGGGAGATTTCTTTTATTTCTTTGGGGATCGTCGAGATCCCATTGAGTCGATCTTCTATGATCCTAAGGAGTGTGGCTCCGTTTATTGTATGCTCACCAGCTTGGCATTGGATGATGATATCTCTGAGCATCAAGAGTTTCCATCGGTTGTTTGTGACTTCCCTGATATATTTCCAGAGGAGTTACCGAGTCTACCTCCCGAGAGGGATGTGGAATTCTCTATCAATATTATTCCCGGATCTAATCCGATCTCTATTCCTCTGTACCGTTTTGCTCTAGTTGAGCTAAGGGAATTGAAGTCCCAAATTGAGGAGCTATTCGAGGTGGGATTCATCCATCCTAGTTCTTCTCCTTGGGGTGCACCTGCGCTCTTTGCCAAGAAGAAGGATGAATCTCTCCGTCTCTGTATTGATTATCGCAAGCTTAACCAAGTTATATTCAAGAATCATTATCCTATGCCTAGGATTGACAATCTCTTTGACCAGTTGCAAGGTTCCACTTGCTTTTCGAAGATAGACTTGCGGTCAGGCTATCATCAGTTGCGTATCCGGGAAGAAGATATCTCAAAAACCGCATTCCGCACTCGCTATGGTCACTTTGAATTTATAGTTATGCCATTCGGGCTAACCAATGCTCCGGCTACTTTTATAGATTTGATGAATCACATCTTTCGGCCATTCTTGGATCAGTTTGTTGTGGTCTTCGTGGATGATATTCTCTTTTATTCTGCTTCAGTGGAGGAGCATTAGGCTCACCTCTGCATTGTTCTTGAACTTTTGAGAAAGTATTAGTTGTACGCCAAACTCAGTAAGTACGAGTTTTAGCTATCTGAGGTAAAATTATTGGGTCATGTTGAGTTCCAAGAGGGTGTATCTATTGATCTGGTGAAGATTGAGGCTATCACTTCCTGGCCTAGACCATCCAATGTGTGATGAAATTCCTTTAAGGAGGGTGGATTGTAACGGTTTGAAAATTTATAAATATATTTTCCCATTAATTCTAAATATTCATTGAAATTATTCTATTAATTCCTTTTGACTTATATTCATTTCCCTTTTTATTTCATCGATCCCCGAGCCTCCCCGATGTAATAATTTGGATTACATGGAGTTTGATATGTTCGGGAAGGGAATTGGGTGTGTGGATGGATGCTCGGGTGATTTCCATGACCGTCCAACAATCACATTCGATTTATCACATTTTCTTCCTTATTCCTCCCCTTCATATCGAAATAGAGAAGACCCCCCACCCAGCCTACATTTTGATATGTAGTGCTATGGGTGACTGGGCATCATTGCATTTCGATATGCAAGAAATATTGTATATCGAAATGAGGTTGTTCTGGTCCCTCCTATGTGTTGTATTTCGATATACACTTTAAGTGTATATCGATATACAAGCAATCTGTTCCCCTTCTCTCCCTGTGCATTTTGATATACACATTAAAGTGTATAGCAAAATAGGCACTCTCTGCTGTCACACTCCAGAAAAATTAAGTTATTTTTCCTTCGTTTCAAAAAAAAAAAAATTAATTAATTCAATCCTTTTTTTGGGATTTAATCTTTTTGTCGTTGGGTTCCCCGCGGCTCAGATTTTATTTTACCGATCCTATCTGAGTGAGGGAAATCTTGGTTTGTGAGGTTTTGTGTTTTGAGTGCGAGCAAGTCGTTGTGGCGAAGTTCGGGTCTCATCTTGGTCGTCAGGGGTTGTTTGTAAAATTTGTAAAGCATTTAAATTATTAATTGCTTTTATATTTTAATTTAAATAAAAATAATAATAAAAGGAGGGTTTCAATCGAGAGCCCTTTTCCCCCAAATCCCACCTTCTTCCCCGATTTCCCCCTTCTCCCGAACCCTACCAGCCGCCACCTCCCTCCCCTCTCTTCCCTGCCACCGACAGCTCCCACCGTCCCCTCCTCTCTCTCCCACCGGTTCTCCCTCTCCCTCTCCCGGCAACACTCCCCCTCTCCCTCCTCTATCTTTCCCGAGCTCTCTCCCTCCCCCTCTTCCCCTTGCGCCGACCAGCCACCTCCCTCCTCCCTCTTTCCCGGCGACAGTCAACTCTTTTCTCCCTCTTCACACACACACACATAGCCGTGTGTGCAGTGGTGGTGGCACGGTATGAGTGTGGTGTGGTGGTGTTGGGTACGCAGCTTCGGGTGGCGGTTCGGTGGTCATGCGAGGTGGGTGTAGTGGCAACCATGGGTGTTGTGGTACAACGGAAGAGTGTTCAGCTTTAGCGATCGAAGGGCGTTGAGGTGCGGCGAGGTACAACGAAGGATGGACGAATGGTGTCGCGCGACGATTGAGGCTCCGTCTACCGCGAGGCATCGCATCAATGGGTAAGCCTCTGTTTCTCTATTTTCAGTGTTCTGAATCGTTTGTCGTCGATTGTGATTGTTTGTTGGATTCTAGGTGTCAGCCCAATCGAGCGACGATAATCACTGACGCGCGACGGTCAAGGCTTCGACCACCGCTAGTGGTCGCATCGACAGGTTGCCGTCGAACTTTCCCAACGAGCTTTTCTGGCAAACTTTAATCGAGGTAGAGTTCTCTATCCCCCTCGTTTGTAATGTTGGTCCTTTTACCTCTCTCTCGCATGTTTTATGAAATTCTGTCAATTACGTATATTCGTAAAATTAGCGTTAACATGTTGTCGTTCACTTAAATTGGTCACGTTGAGTTTTGTCTAGAGTCGCTACGTTCTCCCTAGGACGTTAGTTGTTCGATTTCGAGTTCGATTGTGAAAAGCCCCAATTTTTGTGATAAACCTGTTGGCGTCGATTTGTGAAAATAAATTGGGAAAAATACTTGATTTGGATTCTATTGATCGTGGAAGGGTTTAAAACGATGTCTTGACACGTTTTATGGAAAATCAAACTAGTGGAATGTTTTGTGAACGAATGACATATTTTGTGAAATGAACGGAAATGTTTTGGAAATGGACGTTTTGCGAATAAACGGAATTGGTTGGGAATGAATGAAATAAAAGTCACATTGGGAATAATACGTCGACTAGGAGGTAGTATGTCCCAGGTCACACGGAATGAATAATAATGAAATGTGATACTGTACTCTATAAGAGGAATTGGATACTGATGAGTGGTATGATTCGGGTTGCTTACCTTGGGTCACTATTCAGAGGGGCACACGACATTGCACAATGGAGGTTTGACTGAACCTTCCCGGTGAGCCAGGGAAAACAGGAACTACACGATAAGAGGTTGACGAGCCCTGATGCGGAATTGGCCGATACTCTATGATATATGATCGATACTTGCCTTACTCCTACTAGAAGGCAAGGAATTGAAATACAAGAAAAGATTGAAATATAATGGGAATTGGAACACGTTTATACAACAAAAATGAGTC